>DF358503.1:120912-137131 GCA_000787875.1 Solanum virginianum
GCCAATGTATCACGGTCACAAACAGTTACTACACAGTCATAATAAACCCTTATAGCAATAATAAATTCATCGGTTAGTATGGACACTTCAAATGGTTTGTTTAGTAATTTGGGTGTCCACTTAAGCTTCCCAACAACTAGTAGGGTAATGTATGATAGTGTTGAACCAGGGTCAATTAATGCATATACATTATGTGAAAAGATGGACAATGTACCTGTGACCACATCGGCTGAAGCTTCCAAATTTTGTCGACTCCCCATAGCATAAGTGCGATTTTGGACTCCGCTAGAGCTAGCTGCCCTTCTTACAACTCTACCACGACCCATAGGTACTTGTTGACCCCTACCCATTGGAGGAACTGATGATGATGATGCAATAGCTAATCTAGTAGGTTGTGCTATATCACCTATATGTCTTCTCGAGCAATCTCTTATCATATGCCCCTGGTGTACCACACCAATAACAAGCGTCTATCCCAAAATGACATATACCTAAATGGATTCTTCCACACTATCTACAAGCCTGCATAGGGGTCATTTGCAAGCTTTCATAGGGGTCATTTGCAAGCCTGCATAGGGGTCATTTGCTGGCCTGCTGAATACCCTGCTGTTCGAGCGCCTTGTCCTTCACCTCTTGGACTAAACTGATTTCTTCTAGACCCTTGAAGTTGTGGTGGAGCACTGGCTGCAGAGTAGGAGGATGATGGCCTAGGCAGTCTATTAGGAAACCGAGGCATAAGCTCACTTTGAGACAGTGTAAACTGCCCTGTAGACCTGGCCCTCTTGGACAGCGCCCTTTCTAGCTCTTGTGTCATTCTCCTTTGCCTTTGATCCGCCAATTTCTGTGCAAAAGCTTGCATTCTAACTATGTCTATGTCTTTGTTCAAGGAAGCAATGGTAAAGTCTCTGACCAAATACATATCTAACCTATCCACATATCGATGAACTCTATCTGCCATAGTAGCAACTACATTAGGAGCATACCTGACCAGGGAATTAATCCATATATCGATGAACTCTATCTGCCATAGTAGCAACTACATTAGGAGCATACCTGACCAGGGAATTAAATTGAAGGGTATACTCCCTCACGCTCATATTCCCTTTGTGGAGGTTCAAGAACTAATCTGTACGGGCCTCTCGAATCTCTAAAAGAAATGCCTCTTTGAACTGTTCCTAAGTAGTTGGAGGTGCATCTATACCTTTAGATTGCTTTCAGTCTCTAATGGCAAGTAATGGTCAGGAAATGCCTCTTTGAACTCCTTTCAAGTAATTAGAGATGCATCTATACCCTTAAATTGCTTCCAAGCTTCATACCATAATATAGCCACACCCTTCAACCTATATGTCGCTAACTCGATAGCTTTTGTACCACTCACATACATAACATCTAAAGTGCATTGAATCTGATCAATCAAGTCTTGTGGATCTTCATTAGGATCTGACCCAGTGAAGGATGGAGGGTCTAAATTAAGAAAGTCATGTATCCTCGTGCCAGCTGCCCTATTAGCAGTACCTGCACCTATAACTGGACCTTTCTACCTTTGACTTTGGCTAGCAACTATACGTGTCAATAGTTGGACTACATTTCTCAAATCCTCCATGGTAGCATTAATAGGTGGTTCTGGGGAAATTTCACTACTTTCAAATTCATTAGAAGCTGGAGGTGGAGATATCTATGATGGGGACTCATCTTGAGCCTCATTTTGTTGTCTCACCTGACTGGCTATACCAACCACCACTTCTACTTCCATCCCTTTACCTTTGTCCTTCCTGGTTTCTGGTATACTTGCTGTACAAAACAATTTAGGAGTTAGACATAATCCACCTATTACACTTGGCTTTATGGTACAATCTAAAGAATGAACAGAAAGTAACAACTTCTAAATACCACATAGCCTCGTACTTATAAATATGGTGCACAACACATCAATAAACAAGACTCTACATAGACACAACTTTGTAGACTCCCTAGGATGACCCACTTTGATACCACTTCTGTCNNAACAAGACTCTACATAGACACAGCTTTGTAGACTCCCTAGGATGACCCACTTTGATACCACTTCTGTCATGCCCCAGATCCCATTAAGGCAGACCGACACCCATTGCCGATAAGGCTCGAGAGAACCAACCTATAAGCATGTACTTTCTATACATGTTAGAAGGTGTAATTACACTAAACATGCCTTTAATGAAGTAAACGGTAACCACAAGCCAAAATAAAATGTATATCTCTAGGTCATTGGGGCCACGTTGTCTAAAGTATGAGACATGACCATAATTTAATTTACATAGACTATAAAGCCTCTAAATAAGGACAAGTATCTGATAATGGTTGGGACAGACCTCGCCTCGACTAACTGTATAATACAAAAATATAAGCTCTAGACATGCAAAACCTCGAAGCAACCTCGAGCTTGGTAACCACAGCTGGATATCCTGTACTTCTACTAGGGGAATCTACTAGAACCTATACCTGCAGCATGAAATGCAGGTCCCCTGTAAGGGACGTCAGTACGAGATAATATACTAAAATGTAAGGTAGGAAATATTATATATGAAATAATAGCTCAAATAACACTATGCACTGGTGAGATAAGAGACTACCTTTAGTTATATTGTGGGATCTTATACTTTATGTTCTTCATATCACTTTACCTTTACTGTAAAATTTGTGCACAGCATATACTGTAAAATGACCAACTGATCAGTGGTAAACTGTATTGGGTTCATCCCTAGATAGGCTTTTCCTTAGCCCCTCGGGCTACCCCCTTTGATGGGATCGTCCCTGGCTAGGTGATTCTTCCACCCCTCGGGCTACCACCTATCTATAAGCAATATACATTACCTTTCAATTACCTTTGAGATAGTTCTTTTGGTGGTCACAATATTAGAGCTGTAGAACTGTGTATGCAGCATGTGACATGTAGATAACTATACAAGACAATATGACAATGAAAGAGTACATTACATAAATAATGAAATGCGTATGAGATGAAATAACTCGTGAACTTTATTTTGCAACAAGAACCCATGTAACTTGGTATCCACGTATGTATGTAGATTTGAAGGTGACTATATATGAAAGCATATGAATATGTGAAAGAATTGAGATATGATTAATAGTTGTGTTGGAGTTGGTAAGTGCCTTTATGTGCGAAGGAAGATTATAGATTTCATGCCAAGTAATACGAAGTCATGTAGCCTTCTATACCTTACTGTACGACCTCGCTATTACCTCGAGATGACCTTCCCTTCTTTCTATTATTTATCTACAATATAACAGGTAATAAAACTAGCATTAGCAGCCAATAGATATATCTTGGCAGCCCAATTTCACATAAAAACAAAACACGGGCAGCAAGCGTGTTGTTATAAACCTGAGCATATTCTTTCAACCTTTTCTCCCCTAAACATATTTTCTAGTACACATTCTCATATACACATCATGTATAGATTGTTTTAGTGCCACAACAACCTTATAACAGCTCACAAAACAGAACACATAACAATTCTACACAACATACAAATGGGCAGCGTAACATTACACCCCTTCGCTACATTTCGACATTGACAATTCCAAACCTATCCCAACTTTAACCAAACTATTTTCAACACATTTATCCATAATAACAACCTTAAAACTGTCTAAGAATAGTACCAAATTAGTAATGAAGGATATGAGGTAATAGACTCCCATCCACCAGTCCACAAGTTCCACTCAAGAACATAATTGCGGTATCATATAAGGACTCACTTTTATGGACTGTAAAAGCAGTGAAATAGCCTGTTCATACAACTACCAAACCAACCTTTGTTAAAGACATAAGTCTCACTTCATAATATAGCCAACCAAGAAGAGAAAAATCCTTTTAATTATCTAACGTTAAGTGAAATAAGGTGTTGTTTTGAGCCCTTTTTAAAAGTTCACTTAGCCTACTTACTAAGGCATTTGTAGCCTTACATTATCAAGCTAGTGATGCAGCTCCTTTCTCCTTTTATTTGGGCCTTATTGGGCTCCAAATTGATGGGCCTTTGATGCCCATTTTCTCCCTTTCCTCTTAGTTAGTTTTGGCCCAATTAGTCAACTGGGTGGTGATGTATTTGGGCCCTTTTCATACTATTATTAGGATGATAAAAAATTCCATTTATGATGCTAAAACATAGGTTAAAGTTATACCCTTAATATGGACTTTATCCCTAATTAGACTTGGATAAATCCAACGTCGGGCCTCATCTTCGTTTAGCTTGCTAGTTTAAGCTAAGCAAGTAGGTGAGTCACCTACTAGCTTCCTAAGTCCTACAAGCACCTCAATTCTCTCTCTTTATTAAGGACCACCCACAAGCCAAAATAAAATGTATATCTCTAGGTCATGGGGGCCCCGTTGTCTAAAGTATGCTTACTTCTTTCTCACTTTGTCTAGGGCCGTGATCCCCTCAATTTGACACAAAACATGTATACACTCGACTCTCTTAAGCGTTAGACACACATATCGCCCTCTAACGTGAGATTCAAGCACTTTTAAAAATTGACACTAATTTGAAAGTTCATATCATGTTTCATTTATATAGTACTAATACATGTAATGTTTGTGGTGTTACAGGAGGTTATCCCTGATAGGCCAGCCTATGAGTCATAAGTCTCACCACGACTCATATAGGTGGACTCGTAGCAGGAATCAGAGAGCCAAAATATTGGACTAAAAACTGAAGGCCAAAACTACGAGAAGAACATATGAGTCATAGCTCAAGCAATGACTTATACTTATAGGTTGTACCAGTTCAATCCAAGATGCCAAGAACATGATATGAGACCTTGAGTACAACTCGTAGGTCACCCTACTAGTCGTACCTACAAGGCGTACCAGCTTTCAATTGTCTTTTCTGTATTATTTTTAGGGTTTGCTTGTAAACACTTTAAATATCTTAAGCTAGTGTTTTTTAAAAAAAAAAAGAAAAAAAGAGGATTGAAGATTCCAGATTTCATAGGATAGAACTTGCTTTTGAATATTCTCTCAAGAATATTTTAAGGTTTTAGATTAGTTTATTATTTTCTCTTGGAAAACCCATTTTGGGGATTGCAAATCTTGCTCTATACTAATTGTTGATCAATCAAGCTTTTCGGTTTGCAACTTGTGATGCCTACACTCTTCAAGGTTTTTGGTAAAACTTTCATTTATGTCTTATATATGCATTTTTCTTGTTTGGCCTTAGCCATGAGTAGCTAAGAACCCACAACTTGGGGTTGTGGGAATCATGAGTAGTTGACTTGAAATAACCTAGGTTTCTTGCATTCCTACAATTGTGGTTTGAATGTATTATCTATTTCCCTTCATAATGATTGTAGTTTGGTGGTGGCCAACACCAAACCCCGCTTGCTATCAGTAGCCCGACTAAGGTAGTGACGAATAGGATAAGTAAAGTATATGACAAGATTTGATTGATGTGTTCTAATCTAGTCAACCAAACCTAACCAAGGGAGGTTGACTAGGACAATTGTTAACAGTTAGTTGGCACGCCATGGTGGCCGACCCAGCGCTAAGGTGAAATTTGACCTTCGCCTTCACAAGAGGGCTGGAAGAACCTAAGTTACCATCCTGCATGTGACTTTCCAATTATAGTTATGTTGCCTAGGGAAATCAAGTCAACGAACCATGGTGAACATAAATCCCAAGTTGTCTCCAAATTGAGTGTTTCCTTGCATCTTAATTTAGTGTTTATTTTACTTGTTTTGAATTAAAAAACCACCCCCTCCCCCCTATTTAGTGATTTTAGTTATTTATGCTTAAAATGATTAATAGTGGATTCTTGTAGTTAGGCCCCACATTCCCTGTGGATTTGACCCTAACCTTTGGTTAGGTTAATTGCTGACACCAATCACTTTCTTATAGGAGCGTGAACATCAGAACATCACTTAACGGGGAATATATCTATCTAACCTTGCAAGGAATAACTAGTATCTTCTCTTGGATCCATACCTACCTCACATTGTGCTATCCCTTGAATGTAGAAAGCCTAACAAATAAAATAAACCACAAAACATGATTTAGATTTCATATGTTGGTATAACTTTGCTCAATAGCACAATCTATTAGGTGAAATAATTGTAACCATCCCTAAATACCTTGTAGCCTCCGAATTATAAGTGTGAAGCATAATGCACCTATAAGAGAGACTCTATTAGACACAACATTATGGACTCACTAGGACACGACCTGCTCTGATACCATGTTTGCCACACCCTAAAAGAAGAGGAGGCGTGACTAGCACTCTATACCATTATTGGCGGAGTAGCCATTGAACATGCTAGTTAATTAAACTAGGGTCCAAAGGATCGAGCAAAATTACGTCTAAAAAACTAAGCCAAGTGAAATAACCTCAAAAACGTTCCCAAAAATGTGCCTCAAAAGTGGCCAAAATTGTAATTTCCATATATGTCACAATCCATACATGATATCAAAAATCGACTTCATATTCTTGATCAAGGAGAAAAATTGAGTAGGAGATGTGTCTAGACCTGATTTAAGAGCAACCGTATTAAAATTTAAAAATCACAAAATGCGATTTCCAGAGAGCTCTCTGCTCCCCTGGCATGACGCACCAAGGGCGTGACACAGTGTTAAATTGTTGTCAGTTTTTAGTTTGGTCCAAGACTTTTGGGTCTTGGGGCTAAGCCTTCCTATACGTGAAAATACCTATTCTTAGCCATATTTTACCTTCATATTGTCCAAGACATTCCCTAATGCTCTCTCAAACCCTTAGACTAATATTTCTATCAAAATTCAAGTGTCTAAATCTCTTTCATATCTTAAGGAATTCATCCAAGCTTTAAATATCCATTCAAATCTTCATCAAGAAATTCTCCAAAGTTAAGGTGTGTGAGTTTCATTCATGGGTTCCTTTCACCCATGAAGCCCAAGCTTCCTTTTTACCTAAAACATAATTTCAAGTTAATTTACTTATGGGTCTTACTTATTATGAATTAGACTATGAACTACGTTGGTGTTTCAAGACATTATAACTGTTTTAGCATGTTTTGAGCTATGAATCAAAGATTAATTATGGGATTTGATGAAGGGTTTTGATGTATATTGCTTGGGGGTATTACCAAGTATTGATGGATAGTTTTACATTGAATTTTCTTGCATAATTCATCGCCAAATTGCATGGTTTAAAACTAGCACTACAATCTCACCAAGTATTTGATAAAATGTACGGTTATGATTTCTTAAGGAATTGAATGTCCAATGCATGTCTTGTGAGTTGAATAACTTTATGATGATGAAAGGAATATATGTACATGATATTCTCCTATATCATGTTAGGAGTTGACCCTATGCCCTACCAGGGGGTTATGAACCTGGGTAACCATGTCAAGCGATCCGCTAACCATGTCGAGGGGTTTGTACCTTGACAACCAATTGAGGGGTTGGTAGCTCAATCACCATGGATGGTAGGGTGAGATGATCCACCAACCAGTTGAGGGGTTAGTACCTCAATACACTATGAATCATATAATGATGGTCTCTTCTTACACATGTATTATGTTCTATGTAAGCATAATTTACTTCAAGCATATACCACGCATGCCATATTGCTACATGCTTATTCCTTGCCTATGTTATGCATTTCGATTATGTTGCTTATCTCTTGTTGCATTACATCCTACATTCTTAGTACATTCAACTATACTAATGCATACTCTATACCTACATGATATCACCATGTAGGGACCAGAGCATCGATTGATTATCTTTCTCCATATGGGTATTACGATTTTCCTTAAGCTAGTAGGTGAGTCCTCCATTTATAGGACAATGTCTATGATCTCATGCTATGTACTAAGATTATCTTTCTTTTATGTATGTATTGAATATAAGGGTGACCCCGGTTGCTTGTCTTGGCCTCTACTCCTATCTATGTTTGAGAGGTATTGTTGGACATGTTATCTGTTGAGCCTTGACTATCTTCTTTTGATGTTTATATTATGAATGTATCTTTTTGGCCTTATTTCTAATCTAATTATGCTGTTTAATTGCTTCCGCGACTAGTGATATGTTAAGAGATTTGGTTGGGGTCCCTTTAGGTTCTCCATTCACTATGTCACATCTAGACCCTAGGGTTGGGTCGTAACAAACTTGGTATCAGAGCACTAGATTGTTAATGGTCCTCAGGATCAAATATACTGAATTGATTAGAGTCTTATTCATGGTCATGTTGTGCACCACAATTATGAGTAGGAGCATATAAGATATTTTAGGAAATATTTCCCTTCTTCTTGATCTATGTTATGCTATGAAGTTAAATGAGTTTTCCCTCTAACGATTGTTCTTTGTGCTATTTAGATCATGCCTAACACAATAGGAAGGAGAACCCATAGTTACAAGGAACAACCGACTCATGGTGAGCTCTAGGATGCTCTCACTTTGCTAGCACAAGTTGTGGCTAACCAAGCCAATCAAGGGGCCCAAGCCCTTAATGCTCCTACCACTGGATCTAGGGTGAGGTACTTAATGAGGATGAACCCACCAGAATTCTATAGGTCTAAGGTAGATGAAGACCCTTAAGAGTTCCTTGATGAGGTCTACAAGGTATTGGCTATCATTAGTGTTAATCAGAAGATAAAGCAGAATTAGCAGCCTACCAACTCAATAGGTTAACACAAATATGGTTTAACCAATGGAAGGGGGAGAAGGGAATCAATAATGTGGTGCTTTCGGAGGAGTTCAAGGCAGCTTTTCTTAATCGGTTCTTCCCTCTTGACTTAAGAAGGCCAAGATGGTAGAGTTTATGAATTTGAAATAAGGGTCTATGAGTGTGAGGGATTATGCCCGCAAGTTTAATCAACTTTCTAAATTTTCTCCTCACTTGATTGGTGACCTAAGGTCTAGAATGAATAAGTTAGTAATGGGTGTATTCGATTTGGTGAGTGAGGAATGCCGATCTGCTATGTTGATTAGTGACATGGATTTGTCCCGATTGATGGCCTATGCCGAATAAATGGAGGAGGAAAAGTTGAGGAAAAGGAGAATTAATAAGGCCAAGAGGGCCTATTTTGAGGGAAAGTTCCAAAGTTGAAAGGGTGGTCAGTTCCATCAAGGCCAAGGGTCTTCTCATTCTTTTAATAGGGAGTTTGCGAATGACATCCCAAGGGCCCAAGGTGTTGATGGTGTGATTCCTAATAATGTGTGCCCAAAATGTGGTAGAGGTCATGGGGGCCATGTTTGAGAGACACTAATATATGTTATGGATGTGGAGAAGTGGGTCCCAAAATGATTGATTGTCCTCGTAACCACAAAAAAGGTAAGGAGGTTTGTACACAAGGTGGAAATGCGATTACTTTGGGGAGCGGTGGCCAACAAGGTTGTGCCCCAAGGCACAATTTGTTATCTGCATGCCAAGGGAGGTAAGGTGTTGAGGAGGTTCCCGATGTCATCATCGGTATGTTAAAAGTCTTTGATTTTGATGCATATGCATTGATTGATCTGGGTGCTACTCTTTCTTTTGCTACTCGTTTTATTGCCAAAAAGTTCCATATTAAGCGTGAAATATTGTGTGAGTCTTATGAGGTGTCTACTCCTATTGGTATATCTATTGTTACTAGAAAGGTTTATAGAAATTGTTCCATTTGCATTTTTCATAAGATATTGCCATGTGATCTTGTTGAGTTGGAAATAGTGGATTTTGGTGTCATACTTAGGATAGATTGGTTGCATGCATACTTTGCCTCCATTGATTGTAGAACCCGTAGGGTCAAATTCCAATTCCCAAATGAACCCATCCTTGAGTGGGAGAGTCATGTGTGGTGGTCAAGGGTAGGTTCATCTCTTGCATTAAAGCCTATATGTTGATCTCTAAGGGGTGTCTCTATCATCTTGTGAGTGTAAGGGATGTAGAGTCCAAGGTCCTTCCGATAGAGTCGGTTTTGATTGTAAATGAGTTCCTTGATGTCTTCCCAAATGACCTTGCCGATGTTCCTCCAGAAAGGAAAATAGATTATGGTATAGACCTCCTTCCGATACTCAACCCATTTCTATTTCCCCTTACTGTATTGCCCCGACGGAGTTAAAGTAGTTGAAGGAGCAATTGAGGGGTTTGTTAGAGAAGGGTTTTATTAGGCCTAACTAATCACCTTGGGGTGCATATGTGTTATTTATGAAGAATAAAGATGGGTCTCTTAGAATATGTATAGACTATCGACAACTCAATAGGGTCACCATATAGAATAAGTATCCTCTTCCAAGGATTAATGATTTGTTTGACCAATTATAAGTGGTTAGTCACTTCTCTAAGTTTGATCTTCGATTTGGGTATCATCAAATGAAGGTGAAGGAGTATGATACTCAAAAGATGGCCTTTCAGACTAGGTATGGGCATTATGAGTTTGTTGTGATGTCTTTTGGGTTGACCAATGCACCGGCTATCTTCATGGATCTTATGAATATGGTCTTCAACCCCTACCTTGATTAATTTTTATGGTCTGCATTGATGATATTTTGATCTATTCACATAGTTAGGAGGAATATATGGATCATTTGAGGGTAGTGCTACAAAGATTGAGGGGAGAGAAGTTGTATGCCAAGTATGAAAAATGTGAATTTTTATTAAAAGAGGTTTCCTTTCTAGGTCATGTGGTGTCGGTGATGGTATTAAGGTGGATCCTAAAAAGATGAATGTATTAGAAATTGGCCTAGACTATTGACCTTGTCGGATATTAGGAGTTTTTTGGGCATAGCGGGTACTACCAGAGGTTTGTGAATGAGTTCTCTTCTATTGCTTCTCCTATGACCAAGTTTACTCAAAAGAAAGCCAAATTTGTGTTGACCGATGAGTGTGAGAAGAGTTTCCGCTTGTGTCTGCTCCTATATTGTTACTACCAGAAGGGCTAAAAGGGTTTGTTGTGTATTATGATGCTTCAAAGGTTGGTTTGGGTTGTGTATTGATGCAAAATGGCAAGATGATAGCCTATGCTTTTAGACAACTCAAAGTATATAAGAAGAATTCACCTAACCATGATCTTGAATTAGCCGTCATGGTCTTTGCTTTGAAAATTTGGCATCACTATTTATAGGGGGTGCATATTGATGTGTTTATCGATCGTAAGAGTCTTTAATATGTCTTCACTCAAAATGATCTCAATTTGAGACAAAGAAGGTGGTTTAGAACTTTTTAAGGACTATGATATGAGTGTGCATTATCATTCCAGTAAGGGTAATGTGGTGGCTGGTGCTTTGAGTAAGAGTGTTCATGGGTAGCCTAGCACTTGTTGGTGATGGTGGCAAAGGGGTTTTTAGGGAGGTCTATCTGTTGGCTGTATTGGGGGTTAGGTTGGAAGAGGTGGGTAATGAGGGTTTTGTGGTAGTTTATGGCTCTAAGTCTTCATTGGTTGAGAAGGTTAAAGCTGAGTAAGATCTTGACCCCTCTTTGTTAGAATTGAAGGCTTTGGTAAATGGTGGTAAGGTAGAGGTTTTCTCCCAAGGGTGAGATGGTGTCCTTAGTTACCAAGGTAGGTTATGTGTGCCTTGTGTTGATAGCTTGAGGGAAACGATTCTTGATAAGGCTCATGGTTCATCCTATTCTATTCACCCTGGTTCTACTAAGACGTATATAGATTTGAGAGATATATATTGGTGGGGAGGTATGAAGAGGGACATTGCCAAATTTGTATACGGTTGCCATAGTTACAAACAAGTCAAAGCTGAGCACCAAAGGTCGGGTGGCCTAGCACAAGACATAAAGATTCCTACTTGGAAGTAGGAAGTGATTAATATGGATTTTGTTGTTAGGTTGCCCAAGACTAGAAAGAATTTTAATTCCATTTGGGTTGTGGTTGATAGGATGACGAAATTGACTCATTTACTACCGATTAAGACACATATAGGGCTGAAAATTATGCTAGGTTATACATTCATGACTTTGTGACGTTGCATGTGGTTCCTTTGTCCATTATATCGGATCATCGTGCTCAATTTACTTCATATTTTTGGAGGTCTTTTCAAAGAGGTGTTGGTACAAGAGTTAAAATTTGTATGGCCTTTCATCCTCAAATAGATAGCCAAGCTGAAAGAACTATCCAAAGACTTGAGGATATGCTTAGGGCTTGTGTATTGGAGTTGAGGGTTAGTTGGGATGATTATCTTCCATTGATTGAGTTTTCCTATAATAATAGCTATCATTCTAGCATTGGTATGGCTCCTTTTGAGACCTTTTATGGTAGGCATTGTAGATCACCAGTTAGGTAGTTTGAAGTTTGAGAGGTGGCTTTGTTGGGTCCAGATCTTGATATGAAGGCTCTTGAGAAGGCAAGAATGATTAGAGAAATGGTGAAGATGGCCCAAAGTTGTCAAATGTCCTATGCTAATGTGAGGAGAAGGGATATTGAATCAATATTTCTGATTGGGTCTATTTAAAGGTGTTACCGATGAAGGTTGTGGTTCTTTTTGGTAAAAAGGGCAAGTTGAGTCCAAGATATATGGACCCTTATACAGTAATGAGGAGGATTAGCAATGTAGCTTATGAGATGGAATTGCCTAGTGAGATAGATTTGGTTCATCTGGTCTTTCTTGTATCAATGTTAAGGAAATGTGAGGAAGACCCTAATGCTATTGTGCTTCTTAATGTTGTGGGTGTTGTTGAAGATAACTTGACTATGAAGAGGTTCCAGTTCAGATTTTGGGTAGACAAGTAAAGAGGTTGAGAAACAAGGATGTGGCTTCCGTTAAGGTCTTTTGGAGGAATCAACAAGTTGAAAGTGCTACTTGGGAGGTCAAAGCGAACATGTAAAAGCGATGTCCTTATCTCTTCCATTCTACTCAAGCTGAAGGTACTAATTCTAAGTCCTCTATATGATCTCAAGTCTTAAGTTCTATCCTCATGTCAATGCATACATTCATGTTTAAATTGACAAGTTTGTGAGGATTTTACACTTATGTTGATATTTTTGAAATGATATTTAAGTGCATTGTTGCATCCCTATGTGGGTTGAAATATTCATGTTTACATCTCTCATATACCTTTCTTTGATATTCGATGATGAATGTTCCCAAGGGGGAGATATTGAAACGACCCCAAAAAAGTGCCCGAAAATATGCCTTGGAGAGTCTTGAATCATAATTTCTATATATCTCAAAATTCATGCGTGATATAAAAACTTTGGCTTCATATTCTTGATCAGGGGGGAAAATTGAGTGGGAAGTGGGTCTAACCCCAATTTAAGAGGAATCGTATCAAAATTTGGAAATCGCAAAATGCGATTTCAAGAGAGCTCTCTACCGTCCCTGGTGCAACGTGCCAAAGGCGCACCACAGTGTTAAATTGCTACCAGTTTTAAGTTTGGTCAAAGACTTTTGCATCTTGGGCATAAGCTTTCCCATGCATGAAAATGCCTATACATAGCCATATTTCACCTTCATAACATCCAAGACATTCCCCAATACCCTCTCAAACCCTTAGACTAATATTTCTCTCAAAATTCAACTGTCCAAAACTCATTTGCATCTTAAGGAATTCAACCAAGCTTCAAGTCTCCATTCAAATCTTTATTAAGAAATTCTCCAAAGCTAAGGTATGTGGGTTTCATTTATGGGTTCCTTTTACCCATGAAGCCCACGCTTCCTTTTTACCTAAATTGCATGATTTCAAGTTGATTTACTTATGGGTCTTACTTATTACGAATCAGACTATGAAGTATGTTGGGGTTTCATGAAATTATGACTGTTTTAACATGTTTTAAGCTATGAATCTAAGATCCATTTTGGGATTTGATGAAGGGTTTTGATGTATATTGATGGATGGTTTTACATTAAATTTTCTTACATGATTTCATCCCTAAATTGCATAGTTTTACACTAGCACTACACACCCGCCAAGTGTTTGATAAAATGTCCGGTTATGATTTCTTGAAAAATTGAAGGTCCAATGCATGTCTTATGAGTTCAATGACTTTATGATGATGAAAGAAATGTATGTATATGATATTCTCCTATATCATGTTGGGAGTTGACCATGCCTCACTAGGGGGATTGTGAGCCCAGGTAACCATGTCAAGGGGTTTATACCTTGATAACCGTGTCAAGGGGTTAGTACCTCAATTACTATGGGTGGTAGGGTGCGGCGATCAACCAACCATGTCGAGGGTTTTGTACCTTGATAACTGGGTTGAGGGGTTGGTACCTCAATCACCATGGGTGGTAGGGTGAGACGATCTACTAACCATGTTGAGGGGTTTGTACCTTTACAAGCAATTGAGGGTTGGTACCTCAATCACCATGGGTAGTAGGGGGAGACGATCCACCAACTAATTCAGGGGTTGATACCTCAATAGACTATGAATCCTATAATGACAGTCTCTTCTTACACATGCACTATGTTCTATGTCAACATGATTTACTTTAAGCATGTTCTATGAATGCAATATTGCTACATGCTTATTCCTTGCCTATATTATGCATTTTGATTATGTTGCTTATCTCTTGTTGCATTGTATCCTACATACTTAGTACAGTCAAAAATACTAATGTATACTCTATGCCTACATGATGTCATCATGTAGGGACCATAGCAACGATTGATCATCTTCCTCCACATTGCTAGTATGATTTCTGTCAAGCTAGTTGGTGAGTCCTCCATTCCGAGGACAATGTGTATGTTCTCATGCTATGTACTAAGACTAGCTTTCTTTATTGTATGTATTGACTATGAAGGTGAGCATAATTGCTTGTCTTTTCCCCCACTCCTATCTAAGTTTTAGAGGTGTTGTTGGACATGTTATGTATTGAGCCTTTGCACTCTTGTTTTAATATTTATGTTATGAAAGTTTCCTTTTTCCCTTATTATTAATCTAATTATGTTGTTTAGTTGCTTCCGCGACCAATGATGTATAATGATATGTTAAGAGGCTTGTTTGGGGTCCTTTCGAGTTCCCTATTCGCTGTGTCACGTCTAGGCCCTAGGCTTGGGTCGTGATATCAGGACCGTTTAAGGCATGACCTGGTCATTGATAAATCATGTACGTCAAGATAGGTAAACCAAAACAATAAAGTACTTACTAGTAGACAAGGCTGCAACAACAGAGGTACAGGCACACATTATATACACATGCCAATCCGATGATTGGAGACTGAAAGGCAAAAAAGATCTAACCTAAAATAACATGTCTACAACGACCTCTAAGAGAATCACTAACACTGCTAGTACAAGGTCCCGACTATACCTAATTATTCAACAAAAAGTAAGCATCTTGTGAAAGCTCCAAGAAGAGGTGGAGCTTACCATCTCACAACTGAGTTGGGCTCCAAGTGGAGGGGACGATTAGAGTTCCTACCTGAACCTGAATGCATGAAATAAAATGCTGCATCCCCAGGCAACAAGATGTCAATATGAATAAGCATGTACTGGTATGTAAGGCAGAAAGTAAAACCATAGATAATTGTAGTAAAAAGGGTAATAGAAATACCACCTATAACAAAAACTCAAGTAACTTTAATGGCCAACACTCAACCTCCTAGTGATAAAAAATGCAAGGTATGTTCGATAATTGCATGTCGTGAATACAGATATAGATGCAAATGCTTGACATACCCAACCAAATGCTAGCATTGGTAGTCCTTTTCGGTAGCTGACTTGCATCATATTTGCCAACCTGTGGCTATTTGTACCATATATATACATATATATAATCATTTGGGAAAATAGGTCATATACATCCAATTATAGCTCGAAGTCCATGCATACGTATCATGTATGATATAAATATTGAATGCACATAGTAGGACATAGCATAAATTTAGCCAATCTTAGCTTATTGATATACTTATCCTTATAACATCATAATCATTGTCGTAGCAAATACACATGACTAGTGGGATCTTACATATCTTTCGAATTAGTTTGACAACTTAACTCAACATTTAGAATGATACCTTAACTCTGAAAATGTTCACAAAAGTGCTTCACATAATGCTTATACTTAGTTCTTTGCCAATTAGTAAAATAAAATATTTGAAAAGAATCAAGTGCCTTAGTGGTTTAAGTAAGGGTATTATACTGGAGATTATAGGAAATCAACGTGTTACTTGCTAAGTGCTTCAAACATGGGTTTAGTATGAATGAAAGACTAGTTTTGAATACTATTTCCCTTGGAATCTGCCTTTATTTGTAGTGACACCACACCAAAAAGAGCAACACCTCAACATATGGACAGATAGTCAGGAAAACTG
>DF358502.1:4650-16058 GCA_000787875.1 Solanum virginianum
ATTGACCGATAAACAAGACTCTACTGGACATGGTCTGTGGACATTCTGAGGACTAACTGCTCTGATACCACTTTTGTCACGACCCAACCCTGTGGGCCGTGACTGGCACCCATTTGGGGCACTAAACAACATTACCAAACCAGACTCTGATTTTAGTCACTATTTATTTATGAAAATTCTGGCAGAGTTTCCTCTGTTTTATTGACAAACCACCTGCAAACAGAAGATCCCCAGCAGACAATACAGACGTACAAACAGACATACATATATACGCGGGCCGACAAGGTCACCGCTGCGGTTAAACCTCCCAACAAACACAACATAGGTACATAGTATCCAGACTGACCATAAGTCTCACATATACATAATATACTGACTTTCTAATATGACCCAAACTCACAGGATGTCCAAACATACCTTTTAAACCCCTCAATTGGACCCAAATGGTTGAGGCTTCTGTTCTAAGGGAGAATTGACATTCAAGTTTTCAAAGTTACTATCTCCACTGTTCGTTGAATCAATGATAGAACTAACTTTCTCAATATTGGCATGCACATAGATATTTGAACCTAAAAAAGAGACATTATCTGAATGAGCTATAGAACCTCTAACTGAGACATCAAATCCAGAGCTCTGAAGAGAGCCTCCACAACCTAAATCCCCACTGAGTAATTGCTTCAAGCTGACTGATGGGTCCTCCATCTCGCTGAAAATCCATCGGAGAAAGCTTTGGTCGGAGCCGGCAAATTCAGGCAACAAAATATCCAAATCCCCAAATCCAAGGACAGATTTTTTTCAGGCTCCAAGCCCTCTGTTAACGGTTGTAGCTCCATCACCAATTCCTTCCTGCCGTCGATTTTTCCCACTTTCAACGTCGGTAACTGCAATATTACCACCATGTTGAGCACCATAAGAGCATGGGGAAGATGAAGCTAAAGGGCTGGGACTTCTTGTATCCAACACAGAAACAGGTTCATTTCTTGTAAAGCTTGCATCTTTCTTGCAAATTGGTGCTTCTAGTGAAGAAGATGAAGAAATTGAAGGCACAAAACCAGAAACACCAAGAACCCCTTTTGCTGGTAGGTTGTTGCCTTGAGGTATTACAATAATCTTCAAGATCTTATTTTTCTACCAAGATTTCTTCAAAAATAACTTGAAAAGCCAACCCCCAAAAATAGAAAACACAGTTATTTCCTGTAAACAAATATATACTTCGTCCCCATTTGAGCTTCATCAGAACATAACCCCTCTGGTCCTCTGGTCCTTCTTGCTCTCACTCTTCTTGTCTATGGTTTCCCCCAACTTCCCAAAATGCCACTTTAGCCCCAACTTTCCAAGAATACAACATTAGTTCCAAATTTTATAATGGTTCTAATATACCACAATACGGGTTCTAACANATAATCAGACATCTATTTTGGACAGCCAAGTTCTAGATGCCTAAACCACCCTAGGGCTTAGGAAGGATTGTAACTTTTGCCCACTTGACCAAATAGACTTTGTGGAACCTAGTGTTTTCGTCCTGTCTTCAAATAGGAAATTCCTTTTGATTGTGTCTAGCTATAGTTATATCTTTTTGGCACAGGGTCGAGGGACATATGGTATGAGGGAGTGTTGACTAGGACATTGTTTATGACTATAAGCCTGTCCCATAAGGAAAGGTATTGCATCTTCCACGAAGCCAACTTCTTCTCATATTTCTCTATGATGCCTGCCCATACCTTCATCTTAAAAAGTTTCACCAAGTACTTCATTTCTTCGAAAACCAAAGAGCCACGAAGCCAACTTCTTCAAAAATTTCTCTTCATCTTAAAAAGTTTCACCAAGTACTTCATTTCTTTGAAGACCAAAGAGTTAAAATAGCATAAATATAAACGATAAGATGGAAGTAAGCTTGATGGGATTTTAAGACGGTGCGAAGGGGATTTCCGCTTCAGGTTCAAACTAAAATTTTTGGCATGGTTACGAGATCCTAATGGATTCAAGCATGCAACCAAACATGAGCGACAAAGATAATCCCACAGAGTATGATTGTAATAGCCACATGATCTCAACTAAAAATTACTTATTCATTCACTTTCTTCTAAAGTCAATTGCTTGAAAGATAAAATGCATAGATATCTAGCTAGGCAATATACAACACAACGATTGTATAAGTTCTACCGGATTCTATGGTTTCATTTATTCTCCTATACGAATAGTGTCTTAAGGTTTAAATCAACTCCGCATAAATGAGCTTCCACAAAGCATAGCTAGTCAATGTTTGAATAAAGGAGGAGGCTTGCAGTTGGCTAACAATCAACATACACATAGTCTAACTATAACAAAACCTTCAATCCCCAACTTAAATTGAGACACTGACCCTAACTAGCTTGGAACAAAAAGGTTTTGATAATTATGTTGTGACCATCAATCCTCTAAACCTTCTTTTCTTTTATAACAGTTGCCTGCAAATACCAGTTATGTCACAGTTTGGTACATTTCTATATATGTACATATCTTATCTCAAAAACTTGTGGTCTCAAAATGGTATCTACTTCGAGGATTAAAGAAAGAGTAATATATCTGAAAAGCAATCTAAAAGATATAAAAAAAATAGGTTTCATGTATATAATTCACTTTAAAGCACTTCTAACGTAATGAAAAACAGGGAATTTTACCACATCAACTGGAAAACCAGTAGAAACTACAAAGAATCCAGCACCAAAACTAGCTAGTAGATGAGTTAAAACAGTATTTGTAAATCGTGGAAGTCCTAAAATTTTTTGCATATGATATAATTTTAGAGAAATAGCAGACGTAATAGTTGAAGAAAATAGTCGAGGTACTTCAACAAAGTGTTGGTGAATCAAAATATCATTAGATCTACATTTATCTAGGTCATGTCAAAAAATGGAATGCTTTACATACCTCAATTCCTTCACCAAACTAATCCAACTTACTCTTTCGGACGTCCAACGTCTACAAAAAATCACAATAACACTCATGGTTAGCTAAGAATCCCTTTTCGGGCCTTAAATTTCAAATTTGCCCCTAATTTTATAAAAATTTCGACAGCTCTTCCCTTAAAAATAGACCACCCCAAGAATCTTCATCTCGGCTCCAATTAATCAACACAACAACAACAACAACAACAACATCAATAAGTCCTTCCAATGCCATTATTGCAACAAATCCACTAAAGAACGTTATTTCATCACAATTACAAAAGTAGGGCAGCATACTATATATATCATATTCAAGCACTCTTTTATACTTCAAGAACCATATTACATCACCCAAACGTCAAACGTATACTTCCAACGCTACAACACAACATTTTATTACCTGTAAGGACCCCAATTCAACCAACTCCTGAAGTATACATACAACCAATTTCCAATACTTCTTTCACCCTACCAAGATCATTTTCATGCCAACTAAACACAACTACATGGTTTTGAGACAATATAATCTCATATACATATATACCCCAAATTCGAACCTACCCCAAACAACCAATGTCTCCATGCTACTTGGGGGACCCAATATACTAGGCTTGTAGCATCAAAATAATTTTAGAATTGAAAAACATAAAATTTTTTATTTGCTACAGTAACCCGAGAGGGGTTCTTCAGCTGGCAAGGTGTCTAACACAAAGGGGTGGGCAAGTCTTTAGGCTCCTTAAGGACTCCAAGTCTTTAAAAAAATACTTTGGTCCCAAACTTTTCCTATGTGAACCAATTAAAGACATACGAAGGTCCACTGAAGGACACATGATTCCTAACCCCCAAGTTTAAGAAAATCCACTTGAATTCTTAATCTTTTCAAAAATACACTTAAGTCCTAAATTTTCCAAAAAAAATGCAACATGGGTCCCAAATTTCGTAATCGTTCCAATACGCCACAATACCGGTTCTAACACTCACCAATCCATTGGACGTCCAAAGATCCTCAATAAAACGCCCGCTGATGATATCTATCCCATGTATCTGCATCATTTCGCCAGAGTGGCGCCAATACATGGAATGTACGATATGTAAAATAGTTGAATGAAATCAAAACAAGTAGAATAAGATAGAAACAACAATCAATATCAGACTAATAACAGTCAACATGTCAGATGTCTATCTAAAGCAAGAATAAAGAATAGACAAGTGACCCCTCAACAACCTCAACTCTACTCAATCAAATCAGACTCACCTCAGAGGGACTCATCTCAAAGGAACTCAACTTAACTCATCTTATCACGTCTTATCTCACCTCATCTCATCTCGACTCGAATTACTTAGTTTGGGAACTTATTTGGGAGTTTCTTGGACCTACATGCATCATCTATGAGTTGGTGATGGTATAACAAAGCAATGTTATTGCAGCATCCGCCCAGTACCATGCCAAGGTGAAGGGGCATACATCTGGAGGTTTATAATAACATCAAGTCCTCTTTTGGGACTAAGGAAACATTCATTCTCATGGCCTAATCCTCCTTTTACACTGGCCCCGTAGTTAGTGAGTGCAAGTAGGACTCACTCTTACTCATTTTCGATGTTCGATATTCCTCCCTGGACTCAACACGTCATAAACATCAACATCAAGGTTTCTTATCATTTAGGTCTCTTTTGGACACAGAATATCAATTCATCTCATCAATCATCAACTCAAGAAAATTAGGAACATTCTTTAGGATAGATTAGATACCCCAACAACAACAACAACAACAACATCAATAAGTCCTTCCAATGCCATTATTGCAACAAATTCACTAAAGAACCTCATTTCGATACAATTACAAAAATAAGACTCCATAAAATGTAAATTTCCTCAACATCACCATCAACATTCACCAAAACCACAGCCACAATCATACGTCATCAGCACATTATTAACCTCAAGGCTCTAGACCCATTTTCCTAAGTTCATTCTTACAATCTTTAATAGAGTAGTACAAAATGTTATACGAAGTAATCCACAATAAATCAATTGTGCAGTAAATCAAGTTATAAGGAATAGTTCATAAAAACCATTATTTTAGTAAATTTGTTTTGGTGATGGCCATCAACATAAGAAATACATAATACAGATATAGATTTTCAAGAAAATACTCAAGATTTACATATATGAAACATAATACATCCATCTATCCATCTATTTCATGTGTGTAGGAAATGACACTTGTGATGATAATAATCAATATGGAAAATTCATAATGTGGGTATAGATTTTAAGAAAATTGAAGAACTTCAAACATAAACTCAACACATCCGTCTATTACTCTTCTTCAACTTATTGGGCACATGGAAGAACAAGTTCATGTTTTAAGTTAGCCTTACATACCTAGAATGAAGGTAGACGACCAATTTGCCTCGAATCCAACTTGAAATCTTCAACTCCTCGCTCTTCTCCCTTCTATTTTAGCCCTAGGTCTTTTTCAAAGACTTAAAATAGGTTAAGAATAGGTTTTAGACCCTTTTTTATGCTTAAAATGACCTATTTTGATCCTATATTAAGTCTAGGAGGGGTTTGGAAATGTCTAGGATGCCTCTCACAAATTTCAAAAAAAAGTAAGTTTTCGGGAAGCGAGGTCTGCGATGCGAACTGCATATTTTTTTGGTACTTTTCATTGCAAACTCTCCGAATGAATTTTCTAAGTGTTGGTCGGTGATGGGGGGCGTTGCGGTCCCATCATGCACCCTCACTAGTTTGCATTTAGTTATGAAAAATTATTTTTCGACCTGGTTACTGTAAAATCAGGTTGAGACCACTTTCCCGCCTAATTTTTCATGTTGATCGCAAATCAGTCTTGGATTTTCCATTGGAGCTTGGGAAGATACGTTATGCGCACAATTTCATTCTAGGGGTATTTTAGTAATTTCATAAGGTGTTACACTATCTCCCTCTTGGGATCATTCATCCTCGAATGATGAGTAAGGGTGGATATCAAGACATTAATAGACTCAAAATTCATCTTGACTCTCCCATCAGTCAATCAAACTTTTGACTCTTCATCACTATCAAAAATCCCTATTCAAAATTAGGAATAGACAACCCACTTAAGAAAGAACAATCAATTTAGTCAAGGGTAAGAACATTACCTTCAACATTTACGAATAACAATCAAGACTCCTTTCAATATTCAATTAACAAATCTGGATTGTCACAAGTCACTCAGAATACACAAATTGGTTCAGATCAAGAGTAGAGATATTCTCTTAGATATTTTCACCATCAAGCATGAATAGAACATCGCAACTTAGCCAATTTGAATAGTTTGAACACCTCGACAATTAGCCTTTCGAACTCAGGAAGGAAGCCATCAACTCTAATGGAGAATGGGACCATCGATACATAAGACTCTATGTACAACACTCAAGCTTAGCACCTCATCTCAATTGTACTTCCTTTCATGGCACTCTACTCCCTCAACTTAAGTTTATAGCTCTTACTCAAATTTCCATCCAACTACCTCCTCCTCTCCCATTCAGGCCTACTTCTAAGCCTTAAGGTTTTATTCAAAAGATGATCATATTCCTATAAAGCTAATCCTCAATACTCGGCTCTAAACTTTCACAGGGGTTTCCATTAAAAGATCACTAGTCCTCTTCACTACTTCACTACTCTTCCTTAAGCCCTTATTACGAAATATTCACTAGCTATAATCGATACTTGCATAACAACAACCCCGAATTCAAGCCTATCACCCTAACCACTTCAACTATGTCTTAGCATTTTCAAGCCTACTAAGCACTTCTATCTCCACCATTCAATGAGTTCTCACCCAAAGTCATACCAATATACTCTTACCTATCTATTGCTTATCACAGAGCCTCATCTCTCTCCCTCTCCCTACCTCTATCCTACATGACATAATATTAACACTAATACCACAATAAGGATACATTCTCTCCTCCTCAACTACCCTCACTCTCAGTCTACTACCACCAACAATGGGATAACAAGACGAAGGTTAATACATATATAAGATGACATCAGAATCAGGAACTTTCACTCTCTTTCATCACCCATCACCCCTGTACTATCATCA
Organism: Solanum virginianum; assembly: GCA_000787875.1. NCBI lineage: Eukaryota > Viridiplantae > Streptophyta > Magnoliopsida > Solanales > Solanaceae > Solanum > Solanum virginianum. Next base: position 11,672 of record DF358502.1, read on the forward strand.
ACACTGCTATCAATGTTGGAAAGTAGGTTTACTCAAAGAGCTTGGAATGAAAGATCATTAGCACTATTAAATCGAGAGATCTTATCTGAGAACATTCATAGATTACAATCTATCTCATCTATCAAGACTCATTCTAAGCAAAAAAAAAATTCGTATTGTTGGGATTTAGATTAGCAGAACCCTCCTAAATAATGGGATCAGGACCCTCCTGGATAATGGAATTTTGTGTAGCAGGACTCTTCTGGATAATGGGATCAGGACCCTCCTGGATAATGGGACTTAGTGCAGCAGGACCCTCCTGGATAATTTGATTAGGACCCTCCTGGATAATGGGACATAGTGTAGTAGGACACTCCTAAATAATGGGATCAGGACCCTCCTGGATAATGGGACTTAGATTAGTAGGACCCTCCTAGATAATGAGACTTAGTGTAGCCGGATAATGGGACTTAGATTAGCAGGACCCTCCTGGATAATGGGATTTAGGCTAGTAGGATCATCTTGGATGATCAGCCTAGAAGAAACCAATTTAAGTGGATCATCACAATCAATGGAGTTAGTTAAGCAACTCTCAAACATGTGAAGAATGCATTGCAACGAAGCTCAAGTCATCCAGAATGTTGATTCAAAGCTAAGCGTTCTCCTTCATTCATGCCCACAAAATTTGTTTTGCTATAAACTGGGGAAAAAATTTTGTGCTACTAATTTTGTGTGGCTTTATTTCAGGAATCTAGTTGCAGAACAAGGTCAATTCACATGCCAAGCTCAAGATCGTGTCTATAAAGCAAAGTATCTGTAACTTTGAAGCTCATTTGCAATTGAAATAGTGGGAGCTAGTCTTGAAGACAAAGATAGTTTCCAACATAAAGTAGCAGAAGCCTACCTGGGAAATAAGCTAACCTTCAAGTTCATATGAGATGACATCTCACCATTTGGGAAGATATGAAAGCCTGAGATGATTCAAGAGAAGCTATGTAGATAGGATCTTGCCCTTGCTTTTCTTTTAGTTTTTGTCTTTTGTTTGTATGCAAAAAATAGGAGCTATGAACTTGAGCCTCGATGGACCTCATCTTACTTCCAACTTATCATTTCACCTCCTTGAACTGCACGTGACCTGATTCCCTTATGATCCGGGATATGTAGGTTGTCCAAAACCAAGACACGGTCGCATCTTTTTCCTTGCAAGTAAGAGTCTGGTCAAAACTTGTCATATTGTCTACTTCTTTGTCTACAAACTCTTCAAGTTTTCAGTCAAAGAGGGGCAAGCTGTATACACGTCAATTTTGACCAAATCTAAGTTATATATGTTTTTTTGTACTTAAATATTTATTTTTAAAATTAAATTAAATATTATTATTTTTTATCTTATCTTATTAACTTTATTTAAAATAATTTGAAAACTAGAAAAATAGAGTCACATTTTAGTGTAAGTTTCGTTTTAAAGAAGAGAAAATTTCTAAAAAAAATATATGTTTTCTTTTAATCTCGATTCTAAATAAATAGTCTGGTATTGTTAGTATTTTCTTAATTATAGCTTAATTTTAACTAGTTAACATTTCTATATATTTTTTAATTTAATTTTCTAACATTTTATTTTTACTTTTCAAAACAAAACAAAACAAAAAATGAAATGAAAAAAAGAATAATGAAAATCTACTAAAACTACCCTAACCCACATGTTTGCACACACATGCCCCACAATGCCCCACACAAAAACCCACTACCCAACCTCTATATGTTTTCTTGCACAACATACACAAAAGAAAAAGAAAAAAAGAACACATGAAAAAGATCACTCACACGGACAGAGACATAAAACAACATACACATATAGAGACCTTGAGTCACAGAAAAATAACATATTCATATATACACACCTCATACACTAAAAAAATCTGCATAGAGGACATCCCCAGAAAAAATTCCCAAAAAACTCATCAACTAAAATAGAGACGGAGTTTGAGATTTGCGTTCTCGGTTCGAGTTCATAGTTCCTATTGTAGTCTAGCCTTTGTAAATTGTTCTTCACAAGAGGTAACACTTATCTTTCCTGTCCAATTATATGATTACACTATATTAAAGTTGTCAAATTTCGTATGTGTTTAACCCATTAATATGTTTTTACATTGCAATATGAATTATGTTCAAATCTTTCATATCAACTTTTATTTTAGATACTTCATATCGCTAAATTTAGTGTAAAACTGTTAAATAGTTTATTTCATGTTGAATAAATTCATTGTCCAATTATGATAATGTGTGCATTTACGATTTAATAAACTGAAAGTGACAAAAATAATTAATGATATGGATTCTTTATATAAAATATTGCTTTTAGTTTGTAGGTTCTTCTTTTATTTTTATGACTTAAAAAGAGTTTAGGTGTTTATAATTCCTAACATGCGGAATGTGCAAAACTTATATAAAAAATATATTCGATCAGGTGTTCTTACTAATATCATGCTCACTTTTCTTAGAAAAAAGAATAAAATAAAACTAAGAAATGAAAATTTGTAACCTTTTAAATCTCATTTGAGTAATATTTTTTTTAGAATACTAACTTAAGAATTTTATGTTGATCCATGTAATTAATACTGAATTGTTGAATTATACTTTTTGTGAGTCACAATGACTAATTCTTTCAAAAAAAATTAAAAAGTCTTTTGACTTTACAAAAAGATGATGATAATAATAACAAAAATTAATTTAAAAAAATCAATGATGCGGTGATGCACCATGACTAAATGGGTTTGATAATTTTTCTTTCATTCAAATTAAAATATGCTTACAAAATTATTAAGCTACTAGAAGAAACCAATTTAAGTGGATCATCACAATCAATGGAGTTAGTTAAGCAACTCTCAAACATGTGAAGAATGCATTGCAACTATAGAGAAGGTAATCATGCCTCTAACGTCTAGATGAAGAATGCGGTGACACATTTAAGTTGAGACTCATAAAATCTATAATAAAAAAAATGAGCAAATTAAGGTTCATAAACACAATTTATCCTAACAATAATTAAGGCAAGTATAGGTTGATAAGAGCGACCATGCTAGACCACAGGACTTGAGGAGTGTCTAACACCTTCCCCTCGGTAAACAGAATTCCTTATCCAATCTTTGTATTCGCAGACCAGTAAATAAAGAGTCAACTTCCTTTTGATTAGGGATAATATAAGGTGACTTGGAACACCAAAACTCAATTCCAAGTAGTGACTCTGAATAAATAAAATATAATCCATTTTCAATAACGTCACTTTAATTGGAGAAACTCTATTCTTTCCAAATACCATGTGGGGTGAAAAATAGGGGTGTGACAATCTCATCAATCCTCAACTCAAGAAAATTAGGAACATTCTTTAGGATAGATTAGATACCCTAAGACTCCATGAAACATAAATTTCCGCAACATTACCATCAACATTCACCAAAACCACAGCCAAAATCATACGTCATCAGCACATTATTAACCTCAAGGCTCTAGACCCATTTTCCTAAGTTCATTCTTACAATCTTTAACAAAGTAGTACAAAATGTTATACGAAGTAATCCACAATAAATCAATTGTCCAGTAAATCAAGTTATAAGGAATAGTTCATAGAAAACCATTATTTCAGTAAATTTATTTTTTTGATGGCCATCAACATAATACATAATGCATATATAGATTTTCAAGAAAATACTCAAGATTTACATATATGAAACTTAATACATCCATCTATCCATCTACTTTATGTGTGTAGGAAACCACACTTATGATGATAATAATCAACATGGAAATTTCATAATGTGGATATAGATTTCAAGAAAATTGAAGAATTTCAAACATAAACTCAACACATCCGTCTATTACTCTTCTTTAACTTATTGGGCACATGGAAGAACAAATCCATGTTTTAAGTTAGCCTTACATACCTGTAATGAAGGTAGACGACCAATTTGGCATGAATTCGATTTGAAATCTTCAACTCCTCGGTCTTCTCTCTTTTCTTTTAGCCCTAGGTCTCTTTTAAAGACTTCGAATGGGTTAAGAATGGGTCTTACACCCCTTTTTAACTTAAAACAATCTATTTTGGTCATATATTAAGTTTAGGAGGGTTTGGAAAGGTCTAGGATGCCCCTCACGAAGTTCAAAAAAAGTTAGTTTTCAGGACGTGGGGTCCGTGACACGAACTGCATATTTTTTCAGTGCTTTTCATCGAAAACTCTCCGAATGAATTTTCTAACTGTTGGTCCGCGATGAGGGCGCATCGCAGTCCCATCGTGCACTCTTACTGGTTCACGTTTAGTTATGCAAAATTATTTGTTTCGACTCGGTCGCTCTATAATCAGGTCGAGACCACTCCCCCACTCAGTTTTTCATGCTGATAGTAAATCTAATCTCG
>DF358502.1:16843-78854 GCA_000787875.1 Solanum virginianum
TGGACTCTAGCAACTCCAATTGCACGACCTTAGGCTCAACAACTCAATATTTACTTAAAAATAAGAATGAGTTGATAAGACACAAAAAGAGGGCACAATTACCTTTTTAAATCCCTTTTATAAAGTATTTACGATTTTTAAATTTTATTTATTTATTATCTGGATATTCTATATTCGAAAAATACTTATCATCTATAATAATTGTATTATGTATTAAAACTAAAGTATATATGTACTATAAAAATATTAAAATATGTTATAATTATTTTGATTTTTTTAAAAACACTATATATTAAAAACAAATCATATATGTAATATAAATAAATTACACGATGTATAAAAATAATTTTGCATGCAATAAAGATCTAGTATAAGTGGAACACTCAGTAAAATTACCAAAATACTCCTAGAATAGAGATGTGCGTATAACGCATCTTTCCATGCTCCATTTGCGAATCTGAGACTGTATATGCAATCAGCATGAAAGGGATAGCCTGGGATAGGAGGTGCATTTTTTTGGAAAAAAATACACTAGTGCACACCCCATCTGTGTCATGGACTGGGCTATTCCAATGTGAAATATTTTTTTTATTTTGAGGGGTATTTTGATCAATTTTCAACCCCTCCTAAACCCATAACACAATCAAATTAGCTCATATTGATGCGTAAATAGGGTCTAAAACCCCATTCTAAGTCCTTGCTAAGTCATTAAAAATTTAGGGCTTAAGAGAGAAGAAAGAAGAACGTAAGATTGAAGAATTTAAGAGGATTCTTGAGAGCTTGATTGTTGATAGCTTCATCCCAGGTATGTAAGGCTAAACTAAAACCATGAGATTGTTCTCTCATATGCCCTATAGATGGTCTTAGAAGAGAGCTGAAAGTTCATGAGTCTACATACATGTTTTCTTGATTGTTTTCTTGAAAACTTATGTTGATTATATGTATTTTCTTATATTGATGATCATCATAAACTTATTTTTCTTTAATTGAATAGTTTCATGAGATATTGGTTAACCCTATATGTTAAATTATGAAAGCATACATGAAAGAAGATAGGGATTAAGTCTAGAGCCTTGATTGAGAATGTTGATAGAGATTGTGATTGTAAATGTCAGAGTGATGATAGATTGATAGTATTTGATGGTCCATGAGTCTTCCCAAATGAACCTAATGATTTGTCTATTCCATTGTTCCCTAATGATTGTTCTAAGCCTTGAGCTATTGATTGAGATGTTGATTGATGAGATGATCAGAGTCTCTATGAGACTAATTGAAAAATGGTGCCTCCACAAGGCTGATTGAGATGATTTGATTGAGATAGTTTGATTGGATGGATTGTTTTATGAGCATTAAGTCATGGGAGAAGTATCGAGCACCGAGATGGTAAGTGTTAACCCAACTCGCACTCGTCAAACTATGTAGCCAAGTGTAGGTGAGGATTAGGACCATTACATTACAATATGTTGAGGTTCTCTCTGATTAGAAGTCCCTGAAATTAATAGAGGACTTATAGATTGTTTTCTCCATTTGGACTCATCCATATGGTTTTGATTCGTTCATTACCTGGCTAGTACGGAACAGTTGTGACAACATCACGAGATTGTTGTACAATCACTGGCTCATAAGTGATTGTTGTCGGATAAGAGAAACTCCCAGAAAGTTCCTAACTTGAGTACTCTGTGTTGAGATGAGATGAGTTAAGTGGAGTTCCTTTGAGATGAGTCTAATTTGATTGATAAGGTTTGATGGGTTGAGGGGTCACTTGTCTTCTTTTTATTCTTACTTTAGATAGACATTTGACATGTTGATTGATTTCTATATTGAGTTGATTATTGTTCATATTATTCTTCATGTTTCGATTTCATTCAGCTATGTCACATACTGTACATTCCACGTACTGATATCATTTGATACTACATTATTTTATGATATAGATACAGGGATTAGAGATCATCAATAAGTGCACCATTGAGGATCTTGGGCGTTCAGCTGATTGGTGAGCCTCCCCTACTTCGAAGGATTCATTATGTTATTTTTATCTTGCTTTAGAGTTAGATTTGCTTAGCTTATTATTGATTGAGATGCCCATGTGTTTGTCATTGGCACCACCTAATAGTGATAGATGTTCCATAGACTAGAGTCGAATGTTGATTGTTAAGATTGTAAGCTAGTTCTTTCTACTAGCCTTCTATTATATTATTATTATTATTTTGAGACTAGATGATAAGATATGCTCATTTACTTTTCCTTTGTCTTCCGCTAATTAGTAGAATATATGTATGAATGAATGTAAAGAAGCCAAGTGGTTTGCTTGGGGACTAGAAATAGTCTATGGGTGCTGGCCACGTCTTGGGTCCCCTCCTAGGGCATAACAATAAGTGTCTGAAAATGTATTAAACTTATTTTGGTAAAAATATGCATTATGTATTAAAAATAAATTATATATGTATTAAAATTATATAGTTATAAATGGTAAAAAAAAAGGTTTCTAAATATGGTGTATATGGTTAGGTTCCCCCAGAGGACATTTAACCCAAATAAGTTAGCACACAAAGCCCTAAGTATCATGCCACCTATGAGTCATTTCTAGAAATACTAAACAAATCAATATCAGGAATCAATCTAAACTAAGGCTTCCTCTACTAAAAGCTACATTGATTACCCAATAATGGTCATCAAGTTACTCAAGAGATAAAAAAATAACTGACTATCCCAAATATCAATCCAAACATGAAATACTATTCAAATTATACTCAATCAAACTAAGTGAAGTCTAGAGCGAAGACCATAACCTACCTCAAGGACGTAATCGTACTCAAAATGCTAATTCGGGGCTTTTCCTTTTCGAGAAGGCTTCACATTATGTCACTCTATCAAATTATCAAATAATACATCAAAACAAGCCTAATGATATACATATTGATATATATAAAAATGGAGTCAAAATCAATCAAAAATTGACATTAAAATCTACACATAATCAAAAAATCAATTCCATTACAAGATCTCAGTTAGCTTAAGTTTGTGCCTAAGAAATAGATACACTCGGGCATAAAAAAGCCCTAAATTGAACCCCATAAAAATTTAAGTCCTAAGGATTCAAGAGATGAAAAGAGGTAAAATTGAGCAAGACTTACAAGATTTTTAGGAGAATAATAAGCCTGGATTATCCCCACAAGAAATTCTAACTGAACGCAATAAAAATCATTGAATTTGAATAAGAATTTCTCTCAAAATCCTAAAGTTACTAAGTCTCAAATAAGACCAAGAAGTTGCAATACAGGTACTTAGGTGTTCTCCACGAACATGGCAAGAAGCCTATGATATTGGAGATTTGGAAAGACTCCTCTTCACAATCGCAGAGGCCTAAGCACCCAACATTCCACCTAACGTAGAAAAAAGTAGGTGTTGCACCAGTAGCTTTACATAAATAGTGAACCAAGTTTGAAAATTTCTTTGATAGGGTTCAAAATTCATCTGAGATCTTACCAACACAAATGAACCATGCTATCTAATTAAAAATGACATTCTAAACTCAACAAAATTGAAAAAATGACCAATGAAGGTCATCTCATTGGGATATTGACCATAGTCAACATTAATAATGAATTAACATATAAAACTCCTAAAAGGGTAAAAACTCATTCTGAGTATCTCAAAAACTGAATCGAAGGTTTTCTAGACTTGGTGTTTTAGAGCTAACCTGCACTGGGAAATTTTCCTTTGAGCGTGTTTAAAAATATTGAATGAAGCCTAACTTAGCGAAAATCTTAGAGAAATGACTACTCATGCAAGCTAAAAATGAAAGCCCCAAAAATTAAACCAACCTTCCTTCTAGACTAAAATATATACTCAAGAGTTGATAGAACTATCAAATTTTTCATATGACGCCAAATCTCTTGATGATGACTAAAGTCAACCTTTCTACTTTAAGCTTCTAAAAAGAGAAAATCTCACACCAAACTCATCCAACCACCTCGGGGGATGTACAATCCATCCCAACACCATAATAAAGCTATAAAGAAACTAAGAGGACAAGTAAAATGATAAAAATATACAAAAAGAACGAAAATAATCTAGGAGGTTATTACACACACTTATAATTCATGTATAATACATGCACAATATATTAATAATACATAAAGCAGACATTACTCCTTTCTTTTCTTAGTGATGCAAATCAAAATAACATAAGATATATATAATGCATATTTTATTCATACACAACATAATTATAATACTGTCATGCCCCAGGAAGGTACCTTGGACGTGGCCGGCACTCAGAGACTATTTCTAGTCCCCAAGCAAAACACTTGTCCTCATCATATTCATTCAATCAAGAAACTCTACTAATCAACGGAAGACAAAAGGAAGTAAATGGGCACATCTTATCCAGTCTCAAAATAATATTATAAATGAAAAGGCTAGTAAAAGAAAACTAGCTCATAAATCTTAACATCAACATTCATCTCTAGTCTATAAAGCCTATATCACTATCAAGTTGTGCCAATGACAGACCCATGGCTATCTCAAATCTAAATAAAGCTAATCAAACCTAACTCTAAAGCAAGATGAAATAAATATAACGAATCCTCCAAAGTAAGAGAGGCTCACTAAATCAGCTGAACTGCTCAGATCCTCAACGATGTGTCTGTTGACGATCTCTAACACCTGTATCTATATCATGAAATGATGCAGCACTGAGTGACGCCAGTACATGGAATGTACGGTAAGTAAAATAGCTGAATGAAATAGAAACAAGTAAAATAATATGGAACAACATCAGCTCAGAACAATCACCAAATCAGAATGTCAAATTTCTATCTAAAGAAAGAATAACGAGTAGACAAGTGACCCATTAACCAATCAAACCTCATCAATCAAATTAGACTCAACTCAAAGGAACTCATCTCAACTCATCTCATCACATCTCAACTCAGAGTACTCAATATGGGAACTCTCTGGGAGTTTCTCTTATCCAACAATAATCACTTATGAGCCAGTGATTGTACAACATCTCATTGGTGTTGCCACGGTTGTTCTGTACTTTCCAGGTAGAGAATGAATCAAAACCATAATGGGCAATCCAAAATGGAGATGGCAATCTACAAGTCATGTATTATTTCAGGGACTTCTATCTAGAAGGAACCCCAATATAATGTCATGGTTTTAATCCTCACCTACGCTTGGCTACATAGTTAATGAGTGTCAGTTGGTTCTACTCCTTCCTATTTAGGTGCTTGATACTCCTCCAAAAGATTTACTGCTCATAAGATAATCCATCCCAACTAGCCTCGTGGAGGCACTCATCATTCAATTAGTCTCATGAAGACTCTCATCATCTCATCAATCAATATCTCAATCAATAGCCCAAGCCTTAGGACAATCATTAGGGAATAATCCAATGGACAAATCATTAGAGATCATTTATGGATACTCACAGGACTATCAAGTTCTATCAACTCATCATCATTCTCACATCACAATCACAATCAACATTCTCAAATCAAGGCTCTAGACTCAATCCATAGGTTTATTCATGCATACTTTCAAAAGTTAACATGTATGGTTATACAATATCTCATAAAAAATATTCAATTCAAGAAAGCAAGTTTATGATGATCATCAACATATAAAAATAAATGTGATTAATATAATTTTCAATCAAATCTTCAAGAATCATGTATAGGGACTCATGAACTCTCAATTCATCTATTACCATCTATGGGACACATGAGAGAACAATCTCATATTTTCATTTAGCCTTATATACCTGGTGTGAAGTTTTACCAATCTACCTTCAAGAATTCTCCCTTGAACTATTCAATCTCACATTTCTCTTTGCTTCTCTCAAGCCCTAGTCTTCTTCAATGACTTAGAACGGACTTAGAATAAGGTTTGAAACTCTTTTTTTGGCTCAAAATGACCTATTTTAATTGTGTTTTGAGATTAGGAGGGGTTGGGAAATGTCTAGAATGCCCCTCATGAATTAAAGAAAAAAATTCAATTCGGAATAGGCCAGTGCATGATGTAGACTGGTCGTGCACCAATATATTTTTTCCAAATATTTTTTGAATGATTTTTTTTCGATCCCGTGAAAAAAAATGAAAAAAATTAAGTCAGGGTGCAGGACAAGGGCGCTACGCACCTCTGTCGTGCAACAATACTGTTTTTTCATTTCAGATCAAAAAATTATCTTTTGATCTGGTTGATCTAAAAATCGATCGAGACCATATTTTCACTCAATTTTTCATGTTGATCACATACCCGCTCTTGGATTTGCCATCTGATCATGGAAAGAGCTTTACGCACACATCTCTCCTCTAGAGGTATTTTGATAATTTTATCGGGTGTTACAAATACATATTACGGACTTCACTCCCTTCTTAATGATATCAACCAAAATAATTTAGCTGATACACTCATAACATATTTATAACATAAGTACAATATCTTCATATTTTTAAATCTTGATATTATCAATTATTCAGCAGATATGAAAATAATTATTAATATAACCTTCACTAGAATGAAAATCGTTGAAAATACTAAAGCAACAAATGAGCAATTAATTTATTTAACTGAAAAGCATCAGTTTTTCAATCTATGAAAATAGCCCTAGATCTCTATGTTGGTGTAATACACCGCAGATATAATAAATTATAGTTAAAAAATAAAATGGTAAAAATGAATAAATAATTTATTTAGATCAATGTGCGGATATCTCTCTCTCTCTTTTTAAGGAGATTCAAGCTCACTATAGTATAATTTACATCAATCAGCAGTATACCTCTTGACTTGTTGTCACGCCCCGGGAGGGTATCCTAGACATGACTGGCACTCGAAGGCTATTGCTAGTCCCCAAGCGGACCACCTAGTCTCATCATCATCATCCCATCCATTCATATGCGAAAGATTCAATAAAATAATCAACTATCATAAGATAATAAGAGTAAATGTCTCAAAGAAAGGAAACAGGCATAAAACAATCCCAACACCATCTATCAATCGTCTATGTCTATGAAGCTTCTCTAACTAATATCTAAGAAGGCACCATGACAGGCCATGAGTACCACAATCAAAGAAATACTGACATATAGATAAATAAATAACCATCCTTCAAATGCTGGGGAGGACTCACCACGGTCTGGAATCAAAGTTATGAACCTTAACGATTGGGTTGCTGAAGTCCTCGGTCTATTGTATCTACATCATAAAACGATGCAGCACTAGAGGGGCATTAGTATGTGGAATGTATGTTATGTAAACGGGCCAAAGGAAATATTATAAAAATGTCTTATCTGTCACTAAGTCTCACCTCAGAGTAAAGGACAAGTTCTATCACCTCACTATCCATTAAACATCAAACCATCACATCACATCGGAGTTCTATTATCTTGGAACCTATCTGGGAGTTTCTTGGACCTACACCCACCACCTATGAGTTAGTGATGGTACAACAAAATAATGTCATTGCAGTATCTGCCCAGTACCTTACCAGGGTAAAAGGGTGTACATCAAGGGTTTATAGTCATAGTAAGTCCTCTTTTGGGAATAATAAAACATCCATTCTCATGGTCCAATCCTCTGTTGCGCTAGCCACATAGGTAATGAGTGCAAGTGGAACTCACTCTTACTCATTTTTGATGCACACTACTCCTCCCAAGACTTGGCATGCTCATAAGTCTATCAATTTATCAAGGATTTCCATCATTCAACCTCTACGGCCAAGACTATCTTTTCAAGATCAAGGAAATATATTCGTCCGACTCTATCAATATAATTTCAACTACCACAGTTATCAATACTCATCACCTCAGGACTCAGACTCAGTCAAGCATCATGTTCAGACAATCAAGGCTCTAGACATTCCCCTAAGTTCATTGTTCAAGTGTTCACAAAGAGAATTTGCAAGGGTTAAATCATGATCACATAGAAATGAAAATTATATAGTAAACTTTGTACATGATGATCATCAATTTAGGATGTAAAATATAGTTCAAAGCATAAAATCAAGAACTCAAGATCATATTCAAGAATTACATGATAAAAATCAAGAAACTTTCAAGAATTCACAATTTAAGACTTTTAAATATCAATCATATATCATAACTCTATCTTAGGCACATGGAAGAATAATTTCATGCTTTTGGGTAGCATTTACATACCTGGGAGTGGAGATTTATCTTCAAGGATTGAATCTTCTCTGGAAACCCTTACTTGTATTCTCCTTCTTCCCTCTTAGACTTAGCGTAAAAATCTTTGCAAAATAATGGATCTAAACCCTTTTATTTGAATTCATGTTTTAAAACCAACATGTGGGTATAAAAATATATTAGGAAGGACAAAATTACCCTTCCTGAATTAAAATAAAAAAATTGCATCTCATACACTAGTCCACGACGTTCACTAGGGCAAATTTGCAATTTTTTGCATTTTTCTTCATTTTCATAAATTTTTGAAAAGAGACAAGTGTGGTTTCGTATCGCAGAAGGCGCGTGAAAACCTCACTGTTTTCTATTTTCATTAAAAAATTAATTTGTATTTTTCGCGTTAAATTCAAGTTGAGACCATTTTCTGACTTAGTTTTTTGTACTGTCACAAATTCGATCTCAGATTTTCTATCAGAGCTTGGGAAGACGTTGTGCGCACAATATAGTTTAGGGGCATTTAGTAATTTTACGGGGTATTACATCATTTCCCCCTTGGAATCATTCATCCTCGAATGATAAGTAAAGGGTCGAACGAGGACTCGACTAACCTCAGAAATCATCTTATTCCTTACTTGGGAACACTCGAACTCTCACTATCCATCACCTATCTATCTCTTTCTTAGGCTCAGAAATGAAATAAAATAAGGCATCAACTTAATGGAAATGAATACTCAGAATTGATAAGAATGGGAATATTTACCTTCAACATCATCATTACTTGGCATGAATAGATGTGGGTATTTGAGTTTCATCACTTCCTCAGCTTCCCACTTAACTTCCTCAACCATTTGATTCCTCTATAGGACTTTAATAGAGGCTATCTCTTTGTTCCTCAGCTTACGAACCTGTCGGTCAAGGATCTGGACTAGAACTTCCTCATATGCTAAGTTGTCTTTCACACCCGTACTCTCCACCGAAATCGCTAAGGCTGATCCCTCAAACACTTCTTTAACATAGACACGTGGAATACCGGGTGAACTCCATCTAGCTCGGAGGGCAAGTCTAACTCGTAACCAACTTTCCCAATCCTCCTTGCAATTTGGTATGGCCTGATATAATGGGTTCTCAGCTTCCCCTTCTTGCGTAATCTCATGACACCCTTCATGGGTGACACTTTCAAGTACACCCAATCATCTACCTCGAACTCTAAATCTCTTCTTCTCACGTCCGTATATGATTTTTGGCAACTTTGGGCTATCTTCAACCTTTCCCTGATGACTTTCACTTCCTCCATAGACTGGTGTACGAGGTCAAGCCCAATTAAATTAGCTTCACCCCCCTCAAACCAGCAAATTGGGATCTATATCTCCTCTCATACAATGCCTCATATGGGGCCATCTAAATGCTAGCATGGTAGCTATTACTATGCGCGAACTCAATCAATGGTAAATAATCATCCCCATTCCCTTTGAAATCAATAACACATGCCCTCAACATATCCTCCAAAGTCTAAATAGTGCACTCTGCCTACCCATCTGTCTGAGAGTGAAAAACGGTACTCAAATTTACCTTCATACCTAGTCCCTTCTGGAAAGATCTCCAAAATTGAGAGTTGAATAGAGCTCCTCTGTCCGAGATGATGGACAAAGGAACCCTATACAACCTCACAATCTCACAAATATACAGTTGGACATACTCCTCAGTAGTGTAAGTTGTCTTGACTGCCAAGAAGTGGGCTGACTTCGTCACCCTGTCAACAATCACCCATATTGAATCATACTGCTTTCGAGATCAGGGTAAGCCCGTGATGAAGTCCATATTATCGTCTCTTACTTTCATTCTAGAATTTCAAAGTTCTGAGCTAAACCACAAGGTTTCTGATGCTCAACTTTAATATGTTGGCAATTGGAACACTTAGAAACGAATTCAGTAATGTCCTTCTTCATCCCATACCACCAATAGACTTCTCTCAAGTCATGGTACATCTTAGTGGAGCTAGGATAAATGGAATACCTCGTGCTGTGAGCCTCAGTCATGATTCTATCTCAAACACCATCAACATTAGGTACACACAATCTCCCTTGATACCTCAATACCCCCATCTCCCCTTTGGAGAAAACCATCACCTTTTGCTTATGAAATGCTTCCTTCAATTAAAGTAAGACAGGTTCTTATTCTTGCTTTCCTTTCACCTCTGACACCAAGGATGAAGCAGAACCATCCTGAACATTGACCCTGCTTTTGTTGTTCTCCTCAAGTTGTACTCCCAATCAATCCAATCTATGTACCTCTCTGGCTAATTCACTCTTTCCCTCCTCCACATCGGCAGTGCTACCTATGGACATCCTGCTAAGAGCATCGGCAACAATGTTAGCCTTACCTGGGTGGTAGAGGATACACATATCATAATCCTTGAGCAATTTCAACCACCTCCTCTGCCGCAAGTTGAGCTCTTTCTGACAGAACAGGTACTGCAAACTCTTATGGTCGGTGAACACGTGCACATGTACTCCATACAAATAGTGATGTCATACCTTAAGTGCAAATACCACTACTTCTAATTCTAGATCATGGGTCGGATAATTCTTGTCATGGATCTTAAGTTATCTGGAAGCATAAGCTATCACCTTCCCTCTCTGCATAAGCACATACCCCAATCTAACTCTGGATGCATCACAGTATATCACAAAGTCACCCGTCCCGTCTAGAAAGGTCAACACTGGTGTTATAGTCAATCTAGTCTTCAATTCCTGAAAGCTCTTCTCACATACCTCAAAACACTGAAACTTGGCCTTCTTCTGAGTCAGCTTTATCAAAGGGGCTGACAGAGATAAGAAACCCTCCACAAATATGCAGTAATACCCGGTCAAACCTAAGAAACTTCTTATTTTTGTTGGAGAAGTTGATCTTGGCCAGTTCTTAACCTCCTCAATCTTCTAAGTATCCACTCGGATACCATCTCCTGAAACAACATGGCCTAAGAAAGCTACTGACTTAAGCCAAAACTCACACTTGGAGAATTTTGCATACAACTCATGATCTTTGAGTGTTTACAAAACCACTCTAAGTTGATTAGCATGCTCCTCTTCATTCCTCGAATATACTAGTATGTCATCAATAAAAACAATCATAAACATATCAAGATAAGGCCTGAATACCCTGTTCATCATATCCATGAAAGCTGCGGGTGCATTTGTCAACCCGAAGGACATGACCAAGAATTGAAAATGGCCATACCATGTCCTAAAGGCAGTCTTAGAAATATCACTTTCCCTTACCTTCAACTGATGGTAACCTGATCTGAGGTCTATCTTGAAGAAACAAGTGGCACCCTGAAGCTGGTAAAAGAGAACATCTATTTTGGGAAGAGGATACTTATTCATTATGGTAACCTTGTTCAACTTTCGATAGTCTATACACATCCTCAAAGATCCATCTTTCTTATGCATGAATAGGATAGGTGCACCCTAAGGTGAGACACTAGGCCTTATGAAACCTTTCTCTAACAAGTCTTTCAATTTCTCTTTCAATTCTTTCAACTCTGCGGGAGCCATTCTATAGGGTGGAATTGAGATAGGTTTGGTCTCGGAAAGAACATCAATCCCAAAGTCAATCTCCCTATCAGGAGGGACTCCAGGAAGATCATCAGGAAAGACCTCGTGAAACTCATTCACTATCGGGACTGACTCAAGAGTAGGAGACTCAACATCATCAGAAGTTACTCGCACAAGGTGGTAAATACAACCCTTAGATATTAACTTTCTAGCTCTAGGATAAGAGATGAATTTACCCTTAGGGGCAATATAACACCCTTTTCACTCTAAGACAGGCTCATTAGGAAATTGAAACTTAATAGTCTAGGTTCTATAGTCAACAGAAGCATAACAAGCATGAAGCCAGTCCATGCCCATTATTATATCAAAATCAACCATCTCCAACTCTATCAAATCAGCTAAAGTGTTTCTATGATAGATAGACACCACACAATCCCTGTAAACCCTCTCAACTAGGATAGACTCACCAGTATGACTAGAAACAGAAAAGGGCTCAACCAAACACTCGGGAAGAATACCAAACTTTCTAGCCATATAAGGGGTCACAAAAGACAATGTAGCACCCGGATCAAGCAAGGCATAGCAATCATAAGTAAAGACACGAAGCTTACATATGATGACATCTAGTGCAGGGCTCCTGACGATTACCCATGGTATAAAGAACCCATGGTATAAAGACGGTTTGTCCCACCTCCTGTACCCGTAGGAGTAGTAGTAGTACCCCTCTGATGATTACCTATTGGAGGTGCTGTCAAAGACTGAGCTCTGCTGTTCTCTTCACCTCGTCTCTTCTTCAGGCATTCCTGCTGGAAGTGACCTGCCTTTCCACATAAGAAACAAGCATCCATGCCCAGATGACACCTACCCAGATGGAGTTTCCCACAAGTGCCACAGGGTGGCTTTCCCCTCGGTCCCTGAGTCACACTGGCCTGGGATTGGGCATTCGGGGTCCTGAAATTCTGATAACATAGAGATTTCTAGTCATACCTTCTTGGTTGTACGGACGTACTTGCTACCGAAGGCGCGGTATATGATGATCTCTTCTGGAAATAGGATTTGTCACCCTATTCTGTCTTTGCGGGCTAGGTTCATGTCCTACTGACTTTGCCTTTCTGCTCAAATGCTCTTCCGTATCCCTCCTCTTATCCTCCTCTGTCTGCTGGGCATACATTATGAGTCTGGAGATATTTATACCAGGGATCAGCAAAGTAGCCTTACACACGTTTTGCATATGTCTAGCCAGGCCAGACAGAAATCTCCACATCTTCTGCCTCATATCTTTTACCATCTCTAGAGCATACCTTGATAGTTTGATAAACTTAAGGTTATACTCCTTCATAGTCTATTTCAGATTCACGAACTCCTTTGCCTTCTTCTTCCTCAACTCTTGAGGAAAGAAGTGATCGAGGAAGGCGGCTTCAAACTCATCCCATGAAGCAGGCTCAGTATCCTTACCTCTACTCCCCTCTTACTAGGTGTACCACATATTAGCCACATCCTTCAACTGGTAGGATGTAAGCTCCACTCCCTCGAGCTCATTCACATGTATAACCCTTAGAACCTTGTACATCTCATCAATAAAATTTTGCGGGTCCTCCTCCACCTTTGACCCCGTATACACTGGTGAGTTCATCTTCAAGAAGTCCTTGACCTGGGTTGTAGCTGAGGGCTCCTGCAAGCTAGAACTAAGAGCCTGGGAACCTTGTTTATTCCCCTATGAGGCCACTAATTATGTTGGCACGGTGATGGCACCTCGAAATTCCACCTCAGTAGTAGTAGCTGGTTGGGGCTGAGCAGGGGGCACCTGAAGGACCTTAATAGTCCTAGTAGGGCATCCCCATCTCATGGTCTCAGCCTGAACCAGAACTTCTAGTTTGGTGTTCTCCGCAACAGAGTTGGGGTATCTCTTTCAGTGGCAGTTCTCTTGGGCGGCAGTTTCTGTAAACATAAAATGCACGAGTGAAAAGCACGATTTCATAAGTTAACTCTTAATATGATTTCAGATCATAGAAGAAGGGTAACACTTCCTAATGTCCTATAGCCTCCTGCTTATGAAGTGTGGTACACAACAAACCCATAAACAATACTCTACTAGACACGGCTTCGTAGACTCCCTAGGACACTCGAACTTTAGGCTCTGATACCAAGTTTGTTCATGCCCTGGGAGGGTACCCTAGATGTGACTGGTACTCTAAGACTATTCCTATTCTCCAAGCGAACCACCTAGTCTCATTGCGGTTATCCCATCCATTCATATACGAAAGAATCAAAAAAATAATCAAGTATTATAAGATTATAAGAGTAAATGTCTCAAAGAAAGGAAACATAGATAAAACAATCCCGACACCATCCATCAATCATTTATGTCTATGAAGCCTCTATAACTAATATCTAAGAACGCACCATGACAGGCCATGAGTACCACAATCAAAAAAATACTGACATAAAGATAAATAAATAAATAAATAAACATCCTCCAAATGTTGGGGAGGACTCACCACGGTCTGGAATCAAAGCTCTGAACCTTAATAATTAGGCTGCTAAAGTCCTCAGTCTACCATATATGCATCATAAAATGATGCAACACTAGAGGAGCGTTAGTACATGAAATGTACGGTATGTAAAATGGGCCAAAGAAAAGGAAACATCATAAAAACCTCTCATCAGTCACTCAGCCTCACCTCAGAGTAAAAGACAAGACTCTATCACCTCGCTATCCATCAGACATCAAACCATCACATCACATTAGAGTTCTATCATCATGAAACCTAACTAGGAGTTTCTTGGACCTACACCCACCACCTATGAGTTGGTGATGGTACAATGAAATAATGTCATTGAAGTATCTGCCCAGTACCTTACCAGGGTAAAAGGGCGTACATCAAGGGATTATAGTCATAGTAAGTCCTCTTTTGGGAATAATAAAACATCCATTCTCATGGTCCAATCCTCTGTTGCGCTAGCCACATAGGTAATGAGTGCAAGTGGAACTCACTCTTACTCATTTTTGATGCACACTACTCCTCCCAAGACTTGGCATGCTCATAAGTCTATCAATTTGGAACTCACTCTTACTCATTTTCGATGCTCAATACTCCTCCCAAGACTTGACATGCTCATAAGTCTACCAATTCATCAAGGATTTCCATCATTCAACCTCTACGGGCAAGACTACCTTTTCAAGATCAAGGAAATATATTCATCCGACTCTATCAATATAATTTCAACTACCACAGTTATCAACACTCATCACCTCAGGACTCAGACTTAGTCAAGCATCATGTTCAAACAATTAAGGCTCTAGACATCCCCCTAAGTTCATTATTCAAGTTTTCACAGAGAGAATTTGTAAGGGTTAAATCATGACCACATATTAATGAAGATTATACAGTAAACTTTGTACATGATAATCATCAATTTAGGATGTAAAATATAGTTCAAAGCATAAAATCAAGAACTCAAGATCATATTCAAGAATTACATGCTAAAAATCAAGAAAATTTCAAGAATTCACAATTTAAGACTTTTAAATATCAATCATACATCCTAACTCTATCTTGGGCACATGGAAGAATAATTTCATGCTTTTGGGTAGTCTTTACATACCTGGGAGTGGAGATTTTTCTTCAAGGATTGAATCTTCTCTGAAAACCCTCACTTGTATTCTCCTTCTTCTCTCTTAGACTTATTGGGTCTAAACCCTTTTATATGAATTTATATTTTAAAATCGACCTGGGGGTATAAAAATATATCAGGAAGGAAAAAATTTCCCTTCCCGAATTAAAATTAAAAAACTGCATCTCATACACTAGCGCCGACGCGCATAAGTGCAAATTTGCACTTTTTTGCATTTTTCTTCATTTTCGTAAATTCAAAAAAAGACAAGTATGGTTCTGCGTCCTCTCTGTGTCGTGGAAGGGGCGTGAAAACCTCACTTGTTTTATTTTTTTAAAAAAAATAATTTATATTTTTTCGTGTTAAAGTCAAGTCAACACCATTTTTTGACTTAGTTTCTCGCATTGATCGCAAATTCGCTCTCGAATTTTCCATCAAAGCTTAGGAAGACGTGTTATGCGCATGATATAGTTTAGGGGTGTTTTAGTTATTTTACGAGGTGTTACACTTGTTCCCTCCAGGAGACAACATCCCAGCAATGTTGTATGACTCCAACAACTTCAAGTTATTTGAAGAATCCAAAGCTTTTAAAAAAAAATGCTTTCTTTCATCATTTAAATACTCTCTTTTGTGTAATGAATATATTGAAGACTTGAAACATTTCCTTTGTCTCAACTCTCTCTTTCATTACAGTAACCTCACTATATACTAAAATATTTGTACACACTTCTTTAATTTTTTCTTGCATACTAATTCACAAAAGAAGAAACACCACTGTTTATAGGTGAGTAACTCTTTCTTGTATTCAATGGAACAAAAGTGAATAATATTGTTGGTAAATGAATAGTCAAGAGACGAGATTACACGAATAACTAAAAATTAATGACCACATTCTATTACTTAACTAAGAGAATAAAGAAGGCATTATATGCCATCAACATAACAAACCAAATGCAGCACATTATGAGAGGATTGCAGCATACTTAGAATGTTCGATATAGGTTGGTCCACCCCATTCGGGCTAGCGCATACAGGCTTTGAAAATTGGTGGGCTAGGTTGGTTAGCCATTTTTTTGTAAGCCAAAAAATAGCTAGCCAAGTCTATCAGTACGTGGACTAACCTTTCCGAGTCAGCCCATATTTTTACAAGTATATTTTTTTATAAATTTTTAAATTCAATTATAATTTAAAAATATTGAAACAAATAATAATAGGATAATATTATATGGTATTAGTGTTGTTATTACAAATTACAAAAATATAATTTGTACCTAAATTTTTAAGTGTAAATTCGTTAAATAAAATTTGAGTTTGGACTTTTATTATTCTTAGTACTCTATTTTATTTTTATTTTTATTTTTTTACTCGGCCCACAGGCCGACCCAAATCATATTGCAAAAGTCTCATAAATTAGCAAGCTTATTCGGACCGATCCAAAAAAACTAATTTTTTAAATGGGCTCCAAAAGTCTTAGCTCAACCCTACTAAATCACGGGTTAAGCCAAGCTAGCCCGACGGGCCTATCCCACATTGACAGCTCTAAGCAAACTGTCACTTAATATTACATTTATAATATTAAATTGTAAGTCACCACTATAATTCAGCTTTTGATAAAAGCTCAATTTTTTTCACAATGTTAAGAAATTGAGAAAGAGCATAGAGAGAGAGAGAGAGAGAGAGAAAGAGAGAAAAGTGTGTGTGTGAGAGAGTGTGTGTGTCACGCCTCGAGCCTACACCCTAGACATGGCCGGCACTCAGAAATCATTTCTGGTCCCAAGCGAAACACTTGGCCTAGCTAACTTACTCCGTGAAAGACATTAATACCGTAATGAACTAGAATGAGCTCAAAGTTCATGAACTTAAAGATATAATGATAAGGTATACAACTTAACTCCAAATCATTCAAAACAATTTCAAAGAAATAACTTGATACAATATCTTTCTAGTCTACGAAACCTCCTAAAGTACTGACTCTGACTAAGGCACCGGAGTAGGCTCATGGGTACCTCAACAAAAAAAAAAATACAAAGAAATAAAGACTCTTGAGCTTCTCTGGATGCAAAGAGGCCTCATCAACCTTTGATGGGGACTATCATACTGAGCATCTGCTAACATACACACCTACATCTGCATCGAGATATAATGCAGCGCCAAAGGGGTCAGTAAGTGAAATATATGGTATGTAAGATGGCCAAAAATACTAAAGACAGAATACTTACTTTAAAACTGCACCTGGAGATAGCTTAACTGACAAAAATATATCATGCATATGAAATATATATATATATTCTTAAACTTGTCAAAAGTGCAACTCAACATAAAAGAAACACTTACGTTAACGCATTAATGAGCATAGCTAAATATATCTAAAATATGGTACTCAAAAACTTAGTTCGGTACTTGGCTAAACTTAATTAAATATGCAACATGAATAAAGGAATACTTTAATAAAGAAATACTAAATCTCAATATGTAGAATAATAATTTTTACTTCTTGGGGTGTTTCTCTAACCGACAACCATCACTATGATCTTTGTGATGATACAACGTCTTGCCCACGCTACTAGAGTTGTCCCATACTTTGCCGGGGTAGGGGACGAAGAATTAGGGAAGTGGATCCATCCTAAAACTGGTGTCATCTCAGTGGCAAGTGATGAGTTGTACCTTGGTACAATCATATCCTATACTGGCTACGTAGTTTATGATTTAAAGTAATTAATTCTACTCTCACTCATATCGGTGCTCAACAGTACTCCCAAAAAAGATTTTTTTATACAGCTTATAACTTTAAAGAATATGAATTCTTAAAATCTGATCTTTCAGGGACTTAGCCCGACTTACTAACTTAACTTTCTCATCTGAACTTCTGTAACTTGATTGAAAACTAATATTTTCTCAAATATTCATAAATATATAGGTTACTCAGCTAAAGTAAAAAGACAGTTCAAGAAAAATGATTATTAAACTTATCTCAAACTATAAGTTTTATGGGTGTTTATGCCCATATAAAATTGACAGAAACTCATTCATGGCTATAAATCTTGGTATCAATACTTTAAATAACAAGTAATGAATCAAGAATCATAATATTTTATCAAGAATCTATACGTACAAATGGGAATTTGATAAACTTTACAAGAATACATGAATTTGATCTCAACTAGTTCTTGAAACTTCTTGGATGAAACTAACATATGTTTTCAAAAATATTCTCAAAAAAATAGTTTTTAGAGTGGCCTTACATATCTAAAATCAACTTCTAGGAAGAATCGGGAAGAATTCTTGAAAGCCCTAGCTTTGCATCATGAATGTACACTTGAGTTTTCATGAACCTATTCAGACGTTTGTGAAGAGAATACTGCATTTTTATGATTAAAACAGCTGAAAACTAACTAGATTAGGATTATAGGGTGTGGGGAAGTCGAAACTACCCTTCCCAAATGAAAAAAAAATAGCACCTTTTTGTATTGGTGTGCGTCGCAACCAGTGTAAATATCCTGATTTTCTCAAAAATTCAGTTTATGTCGTTATCACGAAAAAAACAAGTGGGTTTCCACATCCCTAGCGCATTGCAGAAGAGGCGCAGAAAGACCACTATTTTGGAATTATTTTGAAAAAAATAATTTGACTCGGTTGCATTAAAATTGAGTCAAGATTTTTTTGACTCAATTTTTCGCACTGATCATAAATTTGGTCTCGAATTTGCAAACGGAGCATGGAAAGACACATTATGCGCAAGGTCAATTCTAAGGGTAATTTAGTCTTTTCATTAGGTGTTACAATATCTCCCCCTTGAGATCATTCATCCTCGAATGATGAGGATGCTGTGGTAACAAGGCACGAATAAACTCAAGACTCATGACGATACTCAATAACTCAAACCCTCAACCCCTCATCAATCTTAATAGTCTCTATTCAAACTCAGGAATATATACACATCAAGAACTAAATTACTCAAATACTCCAAATCATGGGTGAACAATGACTCAAGAGTAGAAAACTAAACTCCATCAACTTAAGCATATAGCTCTTACTCAATTTCCATCATACCACCTCCTCCGCTTCCCTTCAAGCCTAATTCTAAGCCTCAAGGTGCTATTCATAAGATAATCATATTCATAAAAAGACAATCCTCAATACACATCTATAAACTCCCATGGGGCTTTCGTTAAACATCACCAATCCTCCTCACTACTATGCTCTTTTGCTCGAGTTCTACCCTTCATTAACAGGAGCTTGCAGCTCCAATCATCACCTAAGTCGATGGATACTCCCATCAGGTTCAAGCCTAATTCAAAGTTACAAAGTACTACCCCTAAGATGATCACACTCCTGCCAATTAATCACGACTGAAAACCAACTCCCATCAGGTTCAAGCCTAATTCAAAGTTACAAAGTACTACCCCTAAGATGATCACACTCCTGCCAATTAATCCATAAGGACTATGTGCTGCACTTCCATGGAGGCTTGCTTATAAAGAATACCATTCCTACACATCTACTTGGAATCCATTGCAAAAGTCACCAGTAGCCTACATCTACCCCTCACTTAATGGAGATTACACCTTTGAGCTTATCATCCTAATCATTTCATAGCCTTTCAGAGGTCAACGTTACTTAGAATTTGCTAAACTTATGTTAGCACCTCTACATCCATAATCTTATTAACTCCTATTAGGAGGCATACCATTCTACCCTTACCTGTCTGTTATATACAACTAGGTCTCATCTGTATCTATAACCCTAAATGGAATAAGCGTACTATAATCATCACCTATTCCCTTTCATCTGACATAACTCATCAACTATCATCATCACTATCAATAATAAAGACATAATTTTTAGGAGGGCTAAAAGTATAATATCGTAAGAACGATTCCTTCAGAAAATCTAATATGAGGACATTCATAACATAACGTGATGCCATTAGGGGCTCATCACAAGTTTTTGGAACCATATATACTGGAAAGCTAAAGTCTTGTCTTGGATAATAAAAAGGCTGGAAAACTATTAGTTCATGAGATAAGATCAGAATTGCTGAATGAAGTTATCACTTCTCACTTTAAAAGCTGAACATGAACACATATCTACATGGAGTGAATGATTCAGGATCATGGGCATGGTGCCCTTGTATAAGATAGGAATAAAACATCATCACGATAAAATACAAGAAATATGAGATAGGAAAGCATTGATGCCGATCAACTTATCACTATCAAAGCTCAAGGTCTACTTTGGATCATTATCTAAACATCTCCCCCTTAGCTCAATGATCACCTCTCTAAGTCTGTGAACTAATTCTCTTCACTATGCTATAAGTACAACCCTCTAGACGATTGTAGCACCACTATGTACATAATGCTTATATCCTCCTGTTACTTACTACTCAAAGATGTGAAACTGCTGCTAAAACATTCTTCCGAGGTACCAACTTCTAACCTTTTTCTATCTTTATAGGAATCTATGATTACTTGCTTCTCTCATTACTACATATCTTAAGCCTTTTGCTATCCAATAAGCTATCTCAATCCACTATTCCTATCAAAGTTGCACCTACACTACACTCATACATAACATTTCTTGAAAGTTAACATCTTAATCCCAAACATACACCATGGGTAGCCTCTTCGAGTAATTCCCCAATACAGACTATCACTATTACAACATTATCTCCCCTTTTCACACGACTCCTCATAATTTAAACTTAAGTTCCAGTACTAACATGGGCATTACACTCTCTTGTCATATCACACCTACTTATAATTTGACTTGATTGTGTTTTAATTGAGTCGAGACCATTTTCAGACTCAGTTTTTTGCATTGATCGCAAATTTGGTCTCGGATGAATGCAAATGGAGCATGGGAAGATGCATTATATGTAAGGTCAATTCTAGGGGTAATTTAGTCTTCTCACCAAGTGTTACATTTGGACCTAAGGATTTTATTCAAGCTTCAGGCCTCCATTTCAAATCTTCTTCAAGAAACTCTCTAAAGTCAAGGTATGTGGTGTTGAACTATTGAATTCTTTCACCCATGGTGCCTAAGCCTCCTTTTTGCTAATATTACATGATTTAAAGTTGATTTTATATGTGGGTCGTTTAGCCATTGGGTTCTTCCACCAATAGTGCCTTAATCTCCTTTATACTCAATTTGCATGATTTAAAGTTGATTTTACAAATGGGATTACTAGTATGAACATGTCTATGAACTATGTTAAAGCTATGTAAAGTTGTGACAATTTTGCTATGTTTTGAGTTATAAATCTTGGATCTATTGCAAGGTTGGATGAGACATTTTAATGTATATTGCTTGAGGGTATTGCAAGGTGTTGATTGGTGTTTTCACAATGAATTTTCTTGCATTATTTTATCTCTAAATTGCATGGTCTTGTACCCCCATTACACAACCGCCAAGTGTTTGATAAAATATCTGGATGTGGTTTCTTGCTGAATTGAAGGTCCAAAGCATGATATATAATATGATTGATGTTATGATAATGAAATAAGCTTATGCATATGATATATTCTATATAAAGTGTTGCATTAGACCATGCCTAATTAGGATAACCTAGTTGAGGTGTTAATGTCTCAACCACGAGGGTGATGGGTGCAATCATCACTAACCTACCAAGGTGTTTATACTTTCAAAATATAGCTTGGTCTCTTCTACACATATGATATCCTATATGAGCATGAGTTACTTAAGCATATTTTATTTATGCATTGATCATACATGCCATATTGTTATATTATGCCTGTTGCCTATTGTTATGCATTTTGATTATGATACCTATCTCTTGTTGCATTCAATCTTACATACTTAGTATATTCAAACATACTAACACATACTCTTGCCTACATGATATCACCATGTAGGAGCTGGAGCTCCTTTTGTTTCTCCTCGTGGCTATATAGATTGTTCAAGTTAGCTTTTGGTGAGTCCTCATGTCCGAGGACAATATCTATCTTCTTTCATGCTTATGTTTAGACTACATCTTATATACTTTCGAATACCTATGACTATGAGGGTGAGCCCGATTGCTTGTCTTGACCCTCGCTAAGATTTAAACTACATCTTGTATATTTTGGAATACTTATGACTATTAAGGTGAGCCCAGTTGCTTGTTTTGGCCGCCGCTAAGTTCTATGTCTAGAGGTGTTGTTGGACAAGTTATGTATAATATTTGAGCTTTGACTCGTTTATATTATTCAAGTGTTTAACTCTTTCCCTTAGTCCCAAATCCCCTTATTTATGCTTATCTCTTATTGTCATTTCTAATTGCTTCTGCGACGAAGGATATATAATGATATGCTATGATGCTTATTTGGGGTTCCTTCGAGTTTCTCATTCATCGGTCACATGTAGGCCCGAGGCTTGGGTCATGACAAAGATGGTATTAGAGCACTAGGTTGATAGATCCTTGGAGTCCAACACACCACATCGATTAGAGTCTTATTCATGGTTGTGTTGTGCACCACAACTATGAGTAGGAAGCTATGAGATATTTTGGGAAATGTTTCCCTTCTTCATGGTTTATGTCATGCTTTAGAAGTGAGATATGATTTCCCCCTCTAAGGAATGTTCTTTTCTCTTCTAGTTGATCATCCCCTTCAAAAAGGAAGGCAAAGGAAGGTAAGTTGAAAGTTTTGATGTTGATGGATCTGAGTTTTACTATTTCTTTCGTTATTATTTTTGGTTGCTAGTGGGCTTCTTGTGTGTCCTGAGTTGTGATGTGAACCTTTGGTGTTTATCTCTTGGTTGAGTATATTATTGCTAGAAAGTTCATAGGTGTTGATTTAGGTTTGTATTGCATTAGTCTTGCCTTGTGACTCATTAGATTTGATGTGGTGGATTTTGATATTATACATGAGATAGATTAGTTGCATGTATGTTGTGTCTCCACTGATAATAGGACCCGTAGAGTTAGATTCCAAGTCCCTTCTAAACCTAATAGTTGCTTCCATGTTGTGTCTTCATGGATGGTAGGACCCATAGAGTTAGATCTCGACTCCCTAATGAGTTTGTCTTTGAGTGGAAGATGGTTAAGTGGTAGATGGTTAAGTGGTAGCAAGGGAGGTAGGTCTATTTCATGCCTTAAGGTACAATTAGTCTCTAAGGGGTTGTATTTATCACCTTGTGGGGTTTGGAGGTGTTGAACCCAAGTTTTTTTATTTATGGAATTATTGTTGTTGGTAGATGAGGCCTTGAATGTCCCTTTCCGATATTTTGAATTCGGCATAGTGTCTTTTGGTCTGACTAGTACACCATTTATACCTACAAGTCTTATGAATAAGATAGTCCCTACTCTAATAGGCTTATGGTGGTTTGGGTGATGATATGATTTTTTCCCCTAATGAGGTAGTTGAGTCCTTGAGGGTAGAATTACAAAGTTCAAGGAAGAAAGTTGGATGCTAAATAGGAGAAGTGGGAATTTCTGTTGTAAGAGGTTGCCTTAATAGGTCGTGTTGTGCCAGGTAATGGTATTAAGATGGACCCTAGTAAAACAAAGGTGATTAGATGTTAGCCTAGACCTTAACCTCCTTGGGCATTAGGAGCTTCTTAAGTTTAGTGGGTTATATTGTCAGAGCTTGCGAGTAGGTCCTCTTCTATTGTTTCTGCTATGACTTAGTTGACCCTAAGTGAGGCCAATATTGTGATCGACATTTTGAGTAGGGTGATTTGATAGGTCTGGGGGTTGCTATTTATTATGTTATTCCTTGGTGCTAGTAGGATTCATGTGTGTGTGGGTGTCTCGGATGGTTATATGAGTCTATTGTGGCTAGTAGAGGTCTATAAGGGTTTCCCCATGTTATCGTGGCATAGAGTCTTGTCTTGTGATCTTGGTTGGACTTAGTTTGAGGTGTTGGAGGCCTTGGAATGTTTTGGCTACTTGCATAGTATGCTTTCGATGAGGGTAGCACCCGTAAGGTTGTGATATGATGGTTAAGGATGGGTGATCTATTTGGTCAACTACAATGGGTTAGTCATTTCTCTAAGATTGATCTTTGGTTTTGTCTCCAAGTGGGGATAAAGGTAGGTGATATCCTTAGGTGTCTTTTCTGATTAGGAATGAGCATTATTGGTATTGGTGGAGTTGTTGATTGACTTATGTAACAGTGATGTTTGTGGGTTTCTTGAATAGGGTCTTAAAACCCTACCTTGGCATGTTTGTGGTGGCCTCTAGTGGTGGAACATTGATTTAGCTAGAGTTTGTGAACCATTTGGGGGTAGTGTTGCGAGTCTTGGAGGATGAGAAGTTGTTTGCCAAATATGATAGGTGTGCATCATGGATAGCAAGAAGGTGGTTAGAATTCTTTAAGGATTATGAATAGGTGTGCATTATTTTTCCCTGGTAAGGCTAATGTTGCGGTCGATGCTCTAGGTAGCCTAGCATGTGTTGTTGATGGTGGCAAAGAGGAGACTAGTGGGGTCCATTGGTTGGCTAGATAGGGAGTTAGGTTGAAGGAAGTTGAGCATGGTAGTATAGTGTTCTTGATGGTTCCAAATCTTTTTTGGTTAAGAGGTCTAGATTAGGAAAGGCCTCACTTCCACCTTATTGGAGTTGGAAGATTTGGGTGAGAAGATGATATAGTGGAGGTTGTCTCCCAAGGGGGAGATGGTAGTTATAGTACCAAGTGAGTTAGGTGTATTTAAGATTGACAATTGAGTTGAGGATTGTGAGTCCTCATAGAGTGTGGAGGGTAGTTGGTCAGGTTAAGTGCTATAGAACTCTTTGAGGTTGTGGGTATTGTGGAGGATAAGTTGGCCTAGAAAGGGGTCCCGATGGAGGTATAGGATGGAAAAGTTGATTACTAAGGATGTAGTGTTTATCAAGATCCTTTGTAAGAATAGTTTAGTCAAAAGTGTCTCTTAGAAAGCCGATGCGGGCATGAAGAAGCAATATCCATATCTCTTTCATTCTATTCAAGCTTATGATAACACATCAAGACCTTTTTATGATTCCAAGTCTTATGTTTCAGCCCCTATGTCATTGCATACATTCATGTTTACATTGATGAGTTCATGATGATTTTTACACTCATGTTGAGATTTCAAATAGGATGCAATGCAACAAGATATAAGCCAATATAGTTAAAATGCATAATCATAAGTAATGGATAAGTATAATATCAATATGGCATGCATGATCAGTGCTTGAAGTAAAATAAGTTTGTAAATCATTATATATGTATACAACACATAGACCTTATCTAGCCATATAATGATTAATGCTTGAAGTAAAACATGCTTGTATGTCATATAACTTGCGTAGTACAAATCACATATGCGGGGAGATACCATAACCAACATAGACCAAGCGAACTACTACTTGGAATCCAAGGCATGTCACCCCCTTGTAAGGGGATTGAGACATGTCACCCCCTCAATAAGGTGATTGAGGTATGTCACCCCTTAACAAGGTGATTGAGGCATGTTACCCCCTCAACATGGTGATTCAGGTATGTCACCTCTCAACAAGGTGATTGAGGCATGTCCTCCCCTCAACAAGGTGATTGAGGCATGTTACCCCTCAACAAGATGTGGTCTACTTACAACATCATAGATAATTTTAATGAATTCAATACATACATGAAGCCCTTAATCATCATATAGTCACTTGGCTTATAAATCATGTATTAGATTATCCATAACATGAGAATCCTTGTCATAACAATTTATCAAACACTTGGTGGGTTCATAATTCTTGTTCAAAATCATGCAATTCAAGAGTGAAATAATATGAGAAAACTCAATGATAAGAGATACCCATAGATGATACAACTTGGAAACATGCAATTTTCATAAAAAGGAATATTGGTCTCCATGGGTGAAATGACCTAACAAATGAAACCCACATACCTTAAACTTGGACTTTTCTTGAGATGAGATTGAAGGAAACTTAGAGCTTGAAGAGAATCCTTGAGTTCCACAGTTAAGCTTGAAATCCTTAAAATGTGAATAAGATATTTGGTTAAGTCTTGGAGAGGTTTTTGTGAGGGTTTTGAGTGATATAGAGTTGAAAAATGGCCAAGTATGAGTGTTTTCATTCATAAGTAGGCACGGGGTTATGACCCTAATGCCCTTGGCCAACACAGGAAAATTAAGAAAAAATTAACATTGCTCCACGTCTCGTCCACGATGCGAACCCATCGTGAGGATAAAATTAACACTAATTGGCGCCCTGATGCGTCACAGCTAGGGCCTATATGCTCTTTGGAAATCATAAATTAGCAAAATTTATTTTTCGCTATGGGTCCTCTAAAATCTGGGCTATGCCCATTTCCCAATCAATTTTCCCCCCTGATGGAGAATATGAAGTCAAAATTTTGATATTATGCATAGATTTTGAGATATATAGAAATTACGATTATGGGTATTTTCGAAGCACGATTTGGGGCGTTTCATTAGTCAAGTCAGAACACATGCCTGTCTCAGGGCACTAGCCCATATTCGGCCTTTCCTGGGCTTCTTCTCTATGTAAAGCAACTCATAGAGCAGCGTCAGTATAACCTAATCTAAGGCCCAAGAAGCTAGATAAATGAAAGGATTTCACCTGACCAAAATCATATCAAAGCATAGTAATAATGTTTCCTCCTTTAAACAGGATGCTAATTCCCAAGATTAACCCATATAACCAGTGTTTCATCATAGATAATCCTCGGTAAGCACATAAGATATAGCCTGCACCTAGCTACTAGGGTCACACTCCCGTCTCTACCCCTCTGATTGCATAAGTATTGGAATTGCATAGGGATGTGGTTTGGATCGTCCGGTTCTTCATGCTTCTAGGTTGAGGGGATATGTTGGTGACTCAAGTGCTATAGAACTCTTTGAGGTTGTGGGTATTGTGGATGATAAGTTGGCCTAGAAAGGGGTCCCGATGGAGGTATAGGATTCACACTCCCGTCTCTACCCCTCTAGTGGCTCAGTAGAAACACCTCTCATATCATAAAATCCAAGGCTCCCTTAGGGGTGCACTATACCCGTCCCAAGAACATGTTGTGTCTCCTCATAATACACATACATACAAGCAAGAGTCAAGCTCAGTGTACATACCTGTCACATGTTCACATCTCCAGCCAACCCCTTTCAGTCCTATTCGTAGTCATATAATGTAAGTACTTAGGTAACATAATAGCTACAACCAACACAACCCTTAATACAACAACTATTGTCCGATGACATTATATATGTATACAACACATAGACCTTATCTAGCCATATACAACATATAATCCACAATTCGATCCATAAATATTATATTTCTACACATTCCAACTCGAATATGCAAATATTAAGCTCAGTCTAGGGTTTAGAGAAACCTAGCCTACTTGGCATTTGATGTCTCTTGCTCTGACTCAATCAAGCTAAGCTATTCCCCTCTGAATCACCTTCCAATGCTGATTAGCTATTAAAAGCATAAGTCATAAGATCATTATGACTGATTTGGCTGTAAAATCTCAAGAAAATAATGAAATTACATCAATTATGACTAAAATAGGAAAAATTAGGGTCCACACTTTAAATGCTAAACCAATCCTAATAAAATTATCCTCACATCACCCCGAGTCAATAGCCATAAATTCGACCCAAAATGGATCCTAAAAGACCGAGAAAAAGCCTAAAAAAAGAAGTTAAAAACTTTACCGAGAAAACATTCTTTTCAAAACGTTTTTGGTAAAATTTCTCAAAAACCAAACATAAACAGTGAACACCTAGCATACTACAACATGTCACTCAGAATGTAGAATTGTTTAGATATAAATTTCACTTAATTCCGTTGAGAAATGACCGAAATATTGCAATGTAAAGTTTTCACTCATTCCCAATATACTATCAATAAAAAGAAGAAATTTACCTTAAAATATGTGTCAAATCCCAAATCCAACTTTATCACGACGTTCCTTGGGAAAAACCAAGTCATGTGACCTTTTGAATCACTTAAATCGAATGAAAAATGAGCTGGAAGTATAAAGTTGATAGAGGTATGTGTTTAATTGCCTAGAAACATCTATATCTATATCTATATCTATATCTATATCTATATATATACATCTTCACTATTACTAGGTCATTGCCATGTGGCAGTGCCTGGTCATGCCATGTGGTAGCACAACTGCTTGCCATGTCATCCCCTTTCCATTACCCTTCAATCTCTTTTTCGTCATTTCGTGCTCATTCAGACTCTAATTTTTGCAAACAAACTATGTAACCATATGGTTTCAATATTTTGGATCCAACAGTGCGGTCAAAATTTCCAATGGAGCTTCCTACGATAAAGTAAAGGTCCCACTTCTTTATCTGAAACTTTTAACAGAAAGCCCCTCGGGTCAAATCATATCCAGAAGTCCCTGGTATTAGACGAAGGGTCGAACCGGACCAAAATTGATATTTTCAAGCTAATAATGCTATCAAAATTCTCATCTAAAGCACAATTCCCTAGAGCATTAACTGAGTCAACTGTTAACATGTTTCGGCAGCCAAATTTGCAATCGATGATATAATTATACTGGACATGCTTCTAGCATAATTCGATCATTCTGAAGCTAATGAAATTGTCAGAATTCCATTCTGAGGTTGTTTACTAGAATGTTACTTAAAAACTCATTTCACTGGTATAACTATCCGATTAGCTCAAAAATCAACATAATTCCTGAATAAACTAAGCAATAATCACCCTAATATTCCCGAGGTCACTATGCACATGCTCAAATCAACATAATAACAACCAAACCATAGAAATAACCTGGAGTATCATTACAATCTTTAGTTTGAAAACACTAAAAGATATGTTGCTTCAAATTAGTGATACAATTTTTTTTATCAATGTCAGTAATAACAATATCATACAAAAGTGATTTGTTATTAGAAATATGGTTAGAAGTGCCTAAAGAGACAACATACTATTCCTATTCCAATTCTAAATAGGATTATATATTCCTATTCCTATTCTAATAGTTAGAATTGAGAAGCTGGGTCTCAGTAAAATTAATTGGGCCTATATCAGAAGTAGCTCCCTTAAAATCGATTGTCTGAGCTTTGTTTTGGCCCATTAGGAGCCCATTAATTTTAATTAAAAGAAAGACCTTTCTCTTGCTAGGCATTTGTCAGTTGTATTATTTGAAATAGGTATCTGCTCAGAAGAATCCATGTGCCACTCTATATCAATGTAGAACCTATTATCTTTAACTATGTAGGATTTTTGAGCCCAATAGTCCTTATTCTACAGCACTTCCACCTCTCTAGAAATCACCATGGTTCTTGTCTAGCTCCATATCAAAAATAAAAAGGTATTCCTTTCCATAGCCTTTGATTCTCATTCTAACATGCTTCAAGTGGTTTTTCAGGGATGTCTCTTCTTCTATTTCTTGCCATCCCCTGCATTGATTCCTAATAGCTTTAAACATTTTCTCATAAAAATCGACGAGGCACTCCTTGTGCTCTTATCCATGTTGAGGGCTCTCAATTAGTAAGGTAACTGATAGTCGACGACCATTACTCAAGGTGAGTCTTCGATTGCTCCACTCTAACCTTCAAGAATGTTGTCAGCCATGTGCTTGTTTGGAAACTTAATAAAAAAAGAGTGGCCCCCCATTTCGTAATGTCAATTTCAAAAGTGTATTTGTATGAAATGCTCCTTTATGTTCTTTGATAAAATTATCAATCTTAAATGCTATATATCCCCATCCCGCTTAAATGCAACTTCTAGAATTATAATGACAGATTTGTTCCCTAATTGTAGTCACAATGCTTTTGACATTTCCAATGCTCTAGTATTCGATATGCTGTCAAAATACACCGCATTTGATACCTAAAACAAGGGATTTTGTGAATTCTTAATGCGACGTTTTTGTGGTTTCTATGTGTTTTTGTGTTGTTACTGCAGAAAAGGTAGGTTGGCATGATTTTGAAGAAAATTACAGATTTTTACTGAAGTACAGGACCTACGAGTTCATCTATGAGTGGTAGCCCAAGCTAGGAGTAGTAGGGTGATCTTATAGAAGGATATAGAGGGCAAAAATCAAAAAATCTGCTAAGTAGAGGTCAGCCCTACGAGGCCATCCTATGAGTCATAGGTCTTACTATGACTCATATAGGTAGACTCGTAGCAAGGAACAGAGAGCCAAGACTTTGGACCAAAAACTGAAAACCTAGACTATGAGAAGAGCATACAAGTTGTAGCTCAAGCAAAGACTCATACCAATGGGTCACAATAGTCAAGTCCAAAATGGTTAGTGACTGATACGAGGCCTTGATTACGACTTGTAGGTCACTTTACGAGTCGTACCTATGAGATGTACTAGCTGCCAGCTGTCTTTTCTGTATAATTTTTAGGGTTACAATTGTAAATACTATATATACTTTATGTTTGTTTTATTTGAAGAAGAGTCCAAACTTGAACATTGAATATTACCTTTGAATAATCTCTCTAGATTACTTTATGGTTTTAGTGTAGATTTTAATTTTCTCTTGGAAAATCTACTTTTAGGGAGTGTAAATCCTACTTTGTATTCATTCTCAATCTATCAAGTTTGTGGTTTGCAACTTGTGGTGTATCACTCTTCATTGCTTTGGGTAAAATTCTCAACTATGTCTTGTATGTGCATCTTTGTTGGTTTTACCTTAGCCATGAGTAGCTAAGCACTCACAACTTGGGGTTGTGGGAACTATGTGTAGTTGATTTGAGATGACCTAGATTTATTGCATTTCTATGAATAAAGTTTTGCATGTATTGTCTATTTCCCTTCAGTATGATTATTGTTTGGTAGTAGCCAACACCAAACCCTGCCTACCATCATGATCCCGACGAAGGTAGTGACGAATAGGAAAAGGGGAGTAGATGATAGGATTCAATTGATGTGTTCTCATCTAATCAACCAAACCTGGCCAAGGAGAGGTTGATTGTGAAAATAGGTAATGGTTAGTTGGCACACCATGGTTGCCGACCAAGCGCCATGATGAAATTCAACCTACACCTTCACAAAAGGGCTGGAAGAACTTAAGTTACTATCTTGCATGCAAAGTTCCAATTGTAGTTATGTTGTCTGGGATAATCGAGTCAATGAACCATAAGAAACACAATTCCCAAGTTATCCCTAAATTTGAGTGTTTTCTCGCATAGTAGCATACTGTTTATTTTATTTTTATTTCTAAATCGTAAACCCCCCTATTTAGAGATTTTAGTTATAAATAGTCGGAATGATTGATAGCAAATTCTTGTAGACAAGCCCTGTATTTCCTGTGGATTCAACCCTAACCTTCAGTTAGGTTAATTACTGATAGCGACTGCTTTTTTATTGGAGTGTGAACATATTCAGTGTTGCTCATTTATCCTTCACCTTCATAGTAAAACAGTCACAATTGCATAGACCCAACACAGCGTGCAATGATTTTCATAATAGATAAGACCCAGGAATAAATCAACATCAAATCAGGCGGAAATATGGCTAAGTATAGGTATTTTAGTGAATGGAAACACTTAACCCCAAGACCTAGAAGTCGTGGACCGAGTTAAAAAAAAGACCATTTTTATACTGTAGCCGCGACACAGATTTGCCACTAGAAATAACATTCTTGAAATTTTATGATTGCTAATCTTTCGCTCTTAAATTGGGGTTAGACCATTTTCCCACTAAGTTTGACCCCCTGAACAAGAATATTAAGTCAGATTTTCAATATCATGCACGAATTTTGAGATATATGGAAATTACTATTCCGGGCACCTCCGAGGCACATTTTTGGGCACATTTTAAGGTCGTTTCACTAGCCACCTCTTTGCCACCATCATCAACATGAGCTAGACTAGCCATGGACACTCTATTTAGAGCATCGACCACAACATTAGCTTTGCCAGGATGATAATGCAGACTCATATCATACTCTTTAAGATGCTCAACCACCTTCTTTGTCTCAGGTTAAGGTCTTTTGGGTGAACACATATTGAATATTCTTGTGGTCAGTAAACACATCAACATGGTCCCCATACAAGTAATGATGCCAAATTTTCAAAGTAAACACCACGATCGCCAATTCTAGATCATGGTTGGGA
This sequence comes from Solanum virginianum, assembly GCA_000787875.1. Classification (NCBI taxonomy): domain Eukaryota; kingdom Viridiplantae; phylum Streptophyta; class Magnoliopsida; order Solanales; family Solanaceae; genus Solanum; species Solanum virginianum. The sequence continues at coordinate 49,216 of DF358502.1, forward strand.
TAATTCTTCTCATGCACCTTAAGTTGTCTAGAGGCATATGCTATCACCTTGCCATTTTGCATCAAAACACACCCCAAAACAATTCTTGAGGCATCACAATATACCACAAACCCTTCCAACCCTTTCGATAGAGCTAAGATAGAAGCAGAGATAAATAATTCTTCAGGCATCATAATATACAACAAATCCTTCCAGCCCTTCCGGTAGAGCCAAGAAAGGAGTGGAGACAAGCTTACCTTTCAAGGTTTGAAAACTCTTTTCACATTCATTGGTCTACATGAATTTTGCCTTGTTTTGGGTCAACTTAGTCATAGGAAAAGCAGTAGAAGAAATGCCATTCACAAAACTTCGGTAGTAACCCGCCAAACCCAAGAAACTCCTAATATCCGACGGAGTCAAAAGTCTAGGCCAATTTCTATTCACCTTTGTCTTCTTAGGATCCACTTTAATGCTATCACCCGATACCACATTCCCTAGAAAAGCAACCTCTTTCAACTAAAATTCACATTTCTTATAATTGGCAAACAACCTCTCCTCTCTTAAGATTTGCAAAATCACCCTGAAATGATTTACATGCTCTTCCTCACTCTCGGAATAAATCAATATATCATCAATAAAGACCACCACAAACATGTCATGGTAGGTTTAAAGACCCGATGCATGAGATCCATTAATACAGCTGGTGCATTAGTCAATTCAAAGGACATAACCACAAACTCAAAGTGCCCATACCTAGTTTGAAAATCCATCTTGGGAATATCACTCTCCCTCACCTACACTTGGTGGTATCCGGACCGAAGATCAATCTTGGAAAGTGACTAGCCCCTTGTAGTTGATAAAAAAGGTCATCAACCTTGGTAGAGGGTACTTGTTCTTTATGGTAACCCTAGTAAGTTGCCGGTAATCAATGTACATTCTAAGAGAACCATCCTTTTTCTTCATAAAAAACACTGGTGCACCCCAAGGTGACTTACTAGTCCTTATGAAACCCTTCTCCAACAAATCTCTCAATTGATCCTTTAACTCCTTCCGCAATTTAACCCTATGAGTTCAACAATCAATAGAAGTATAATATAAATGCAACCAATCCATCCCAAGAACGATATCAAAATCCATCATATCTAATGCAACAAAATCACAAGGCAAGACTTTATGCAAAATGAACATGGGATGATTTCTATAGACTCTTTTAGTAACAATGGACTTACTAATGGGGTAGACACTTCATATGGTTCACAAAACAATTCAAGACTCACATGAAGCTTTTTGGCAACAAAAGAAGTAATGAAAGAAAGAGTGACACCTGGATCTATCAATGCATACATATTAAAATAAAATAAACTTTAACATACCGGTGACGGCATTGGGCATCTCTTCCACCCCTTACCTTCCTTGAAGAGCATAAAACCTATTTTCCCTTAGAGCACCCCTTTATTGGCCTCCTTTTGCCCTTGGATCTGCATTAGCACCTAGGCCTTGAGGACAACCATCTCTCATTTGTTTTTAGCATGAGGACAATCAATAACCTTGTGACCCACTTCACCACATCCAAAGCAAGCAATAGAGTTTGTCAAGGATGGGCCACTATGGTTCCTACTACATATTTAGCACTTAGGGTGTGTCATACCACCATCACCACCTTTATTAAGAGCATTAGAAGACCCTTGGGCTTGGAACTTGTGGACTTTATGAAATCGAGCACCGTTGGAACCTTGGAAACCAGCTTCAATACGAGCCCTCTTGGACTCACCACTTATCCTTTTTCTAAGCTTTTCCCCCCTCTAATTGCTCGACATAAGTCATATCCTGAGACAAATCCATATCACTCACAAGCATGGTGGTACAACATTCCTTATTAACCAAGTTGAACACCCCCGACACAAACTTTTTCATTCTAACTGTAGGGTCGACCACTAAATGTGGAACATATTTGGATATCTTGTTGAACTTGAGGGCATACTCCCTCACCCTTATGGAACCTAGCTTAAGGTTCATAAACTCCATCATCTTAGCCTCTTTTAGATCGATAGGAAAAACTGGATAAGGAAATGTGGCTTTGAACTCCTCCCAAAGAATAGCTTCATCATCTCTCCTCTCTCATTTCCATTAGGTAAACCACATTGGGGCCACACCTTTAAGTTGGTAGGCCACTAACTCTGCTTTCTCTTTCGAATTGACCCCCGTGATAGATAGTACTTTATACACTTCATCGATAAACTTAGGGGATACTCTTTCATCTTGGATCCATGGAACTTTAGTGGGTTCATTCTAGTGAAATCCCTCACCCTAGAGGCTGGAATGGGAGCATGAGGGGCTTGGGCCCCTTGATTCATTTGGTTGGTTATAGCACGGGCCAACATTGTGATAGCATCTCAAAACTCTTCTTGGGCTACCCCTCCTTCTTGAGGAGCTTGAGGAATGGGAGGGGTGTCATGATCCAAGCCTAGGTCCCAGATGTGACATGACGAATGGGAACCCAAAGGGACCCCAAACAAGCCTCTTAGCATATCATTTACACATCCCTAGTCATGGAAGCAATTAAACCACTTTAAGAGAATATAAAAAGGATAAAGGGACTAAGGGAAGTCTTTCATAGCATAAATCATCAAATGAGTCAAAGCTCAAAGCATAAATACATAACTTGTCCAAGAACGCTTTTAATATAGATTGGGCGGGGCTAAGACAACTTTTCGGGCTCACCCTCAAAGTCATAAGCATCTAGACAAAGAAAAGAGTCTTTACATAAGATAGGAGAAATAGATATTGTCCTCGGAGTTTAGGACTCACCAAGCTTGCTTCAAAGATAGTACTAGCCACGTGGTGGAGGAAGATGATCAAGTGGAGCTTCAGTTTCTACATGGTAACATCATGTAGGCATAGATTATGTATTAGTACATTTGAATGTACTATGTATGTAGGATATATTGTCATAAGAGATTGGCAACATAAGCAAAAAACGTACATATAGGCAATGGATGAGCATAGTAACAATATGACATGCATGAATGATGCTTAAAGTAAAACATGCTTATATAGAACATATTACATGTGTAAAAAGGGACCATGATAATAGAGACCAAGGCCTACCACCCTTTAGTGAGGTGATTGAAGTACAAACCTCCTAACATGGTTACACGGGCCTACCACCCCCGAGCGCCCAACATAGTTGTTCGGGCCTACCACGCCCCGAATGAGGCATGGTCAACTTGCAACACTATAGATACTATTCATGAAATCAACACATATATACATTCCTTTCATTATCATAAAGTCACTTAACTCATATGTCATGCATTAGACCTTCAACAACTCAAGAATCCATGACCAAATATTTTATCAAACACTTGGCAGATGTGTAATACTAGTACAAAATCACGCAATTCAAGAGTGAAATCATATGCGAAAAATCAATGTAAAACCACAAACTAACATTTGGTAATAACCTTATGCAAGATACATCAAAACCCCTCATCAAATCATATAGTGACTCGTAGATTCATAACTCAAAACATGCTTAAACAGTCCAATTTTATGAAACCTTAACATAGTTTATAACTAAATTTATAATAAGTATGACCCATACGTAAATCAACTTAGGAACATGCAATTTACGTAAAAAAAAGGTTACGCACCATGGGTGAAAGGACCAAATGGTTGAAACCTACATACCTCAACTTTTGAGGTTTCCTTGATGAAGATTTTATTGAGAACTTGAAGGTTGAATAAAATCCTTAGATCCAGAATGAGATTGGGACACTTGAATTTTGGGTGAAATATTTGTCTAAGTGTTAGAGAGGATTTTAGGGAATGTCTTGAATGATATGGGGTTGAAATATGACTACGTATATGTGTTTTTACGCATGAGAATGCTTAGCCCCAAGACCCAAAGTCCTTGGATTGAAACAACAAAACTAGCAAAATATATATGTCTGCACCCTGGCCGCGTCGCGCCAGTGGCGCGGATCGATTATAAAAATAAAAAAATTTGGAAAATTAAATTTTGATACGGTTTCTCTAAAATCGGGGTTAGACCCATTTTCCACTCAATTTTCCCCTTGATCACGAATATAAAGTGGGAGTTTTGATATCACATATAGATTTTGAGATGTATGAAAATTACGAATATGGGCATTTCTGAAGCACATTTTCATGCACTTTTTGGGGGCATTTTAATATCTCTTAGTCCTCGAATGTCAAAGAAACCTATGTGAGAGAAATAATCAAGATGAGTTCATGCCTACATATGAATGCAACAATGCACTTAAAAATTATTTCAAAATCTCAACATTAGTGTCAAAATCGCGATGAACTTGTCAACATAAACATGAATGCATGCAATGACATAAGGGCTAAAACATAACACTTCAAATCACATAGAGGACTTGAATTAGTACCTTAGACTTAAGTAGAATGGAAGAGATTGGGATATCTCTTTTGCATGTCCACCTCGACTTCCCATGTAGCACTCTCAACTTGTTGGTTTCTTTGTATGACCTTGATGGAAGCAACATCCTTATTCCTCAACCCTTCACTTGTCAATCAAAAATTTCTAGTGGAACCTCTTCATAAGTCAAATTGTCTTCAACAACGCCCCAACATCTAAAGGCATAATGGCACTTGGGTCACCCACACACTTCCTCAACATAGACACATGAAAGACCGGATGAACCATATTTATATCATTGGGTAACTCCAAGTCATAGGCCACCTTGCCAATACTCCTCAATACCCTATACAGACTCACAAATCTTGGAATCAATTTACCCTTTTTACCAAAATGAACCACACCCTTCATGGGTGAGATGTTCAAATAGACCCAATCACCAACCTTAAATTCAAGCTCCCTTCTCCTCATATCGGCATAGGACTTTTGCCTAATTTGGGTTGTTTTCAACCTTTCCCTTATCAACCTCACTTTCTCCATGGCCTTCATAATGCACCATAATTCGATATGATAGACAAGGACACCCCATGCAACCTAACCAATTCATGGGTGTACAATCTAGCAAAATCTTTGGCCCCAAAACTAGTCTTAACCAGTAGGAAATGAGCTAACTTTGTCATTCTATCAACCACAACCAAAATAGAATCAAAACCCTTTCTAGTATTAGGCAACCCAATCACAAAATCCATGTTGATTTCCTACAACTTCCAAGTAGAAATCTATATATCTTGGGCCAGGCCATCCGACCTTTGATCCTCGGCTTTCACTTGTTGTCAATTATGGCAACTGGACACAAACTTAGCAATGTCTTTCTTCATACCACCCCACCAAAACACTTCTCTCAAATCTCTATACATTTTTGTAGAACCAGGGTGAATACACAAACTTAGCAATGTCTTTCTTCATACCACCCCACCAAAACACTTCTCTCAAATCTCTATACATTTTTGTAGAACTGAGGTAAGTAGAGTAGGAAGAATTATGAGCCTTATCAAGAATTTTCTCTTTCAAGTCATCCACACTAGGAACACATAACCTACCTTGGTACCTAAGGGCTATATCACCCCCTTAGGAGAAAACCTCCACCTTGCCATCTCTCACCAAGGCCTTTAATTCTAACAAAGCGGGGTCAAGATCTACTTTTAGGTGATAATGTACACTCATATCATAATCTTTAAGAAGCTCTAACTACCTTCGTTGTCTCAAGTTGAGTTCTTTTTAGGTAAACACATATTGGAGAATCGTATGATCGGTAAACAAATCAACATGCACTCCATACAATTAATGACGCCAAATTTTCAAAGTAAATACCACGACACCCAATTCAAGGTCATGGGTAGGATAATTCTTTACATGCACCTTAAGTTGTTAGAAGCATAGACTATCACCTTATCATTTCACATAAATACACAACCTAAACCAATTCTTGAGGCATCACAATACATAACAAACCCTGCTAACCCTTCTGGTAGTGACAAGATAGGAGCGGAGACAAGCTTATCTTTCACGGTTTGGAAACCTTTTTCACACTCATCGATCCGTGCAAATTTATCCTTCTTTTAAGTAAACTTAGTCATAGGAGAAGCAATAGAGGAGAACCCATTCTCAAAACTTTGGTAATAACCTGCTAAGCCTAAGAAGCTTCTAGTATCTGATAGAGTCAAAGGTCTAGGCCAATTTCAAATCTTCCATCTTTTTAGGATCCACCTTAATATCATCCCCGACATTACATGACCTAGGAAGGCAACCCCTTTCAACCAAAACTCACATTTCTCATATTTGGCGTAAAACTTAAAGATTTGCCACACCACCCTCAAGTAATCCACATACGCCTCCTCACTATGGGAATAAATCAAGATATTATCAATAAATAGGTAGGGTTTGAAAACCCTATGCATATGGTCCATAAAGAGAGATAGTGCATTGGTCAACCCAAAAAACATAACCACGAATTCATAGTGCCCATACCTATCCAGAAGGTCATCTTGGGAATGTCACCCTCCTGTACCTTCACTTGGTGATACTCGGGCCGAAGATCAATCTAGAGAAGTGACTAGGCCCTTGAAGTTAGTCAAAAAGATCATCAATCCTTTATAGAGGGTACTTATTCTTGATGGTGACTCTATTAAGTTGCGGGTAATCAACGCACATTCTAAGGGACCCATTCTTCTTCTTCAAAAATCTCCAGGATGCTCTCACTATGCTTGCCCAAGTTTTGGCCAACCAAGTCAATCAAGGGGCTAGCACCGGTGCACCCCAAGGTGATTGGCTAGGCCTAATAAAACCCTTCTCCAACAAATCCCTCAATTGCTCCTTTAACTTCTTTAACTTCACTGGGGCCATATGGTAAGCAGGAATAAAAATGGGTTGAGTATCGGGAAGGAGGTCTATACCAAAGTCTATTTCCCTTTCAGGATGAAAACTGGGAAGATCATTAGGGAAAATATCTAAAAACTAATTAATCACCAGAACCGAATCTATAAGAGGGACCTTGGACTCAACATCCCTAACCTTTACAAGATGATAGAAATAGTTTAGGCAAAATGAAAACGGGATATATATAGACCCTTCTAGTAATAATAGATGCACCAACAGGAGTAGACACCTCATATGGCTCACACAATAATTTGGGTACAATATGAAACTTTTTTTACAACAAATAGAGTAACAAAAAAAAGAGTGGTACCCGGGTCTATCAATGCTTACATATCAAAATCAAAGACTTTTAACATATCGGTGATGACATCGTACACCTCATCTACCCCTTGCATTCCTTAAAGGGTATAGAATTGATTGTGCCTTGGGGCACCACCTTGTTGACCTCCCCTCCCCAAAGGAACACACATTTATACCCTAGCCTTGTCGACAACCATCACTACCCTTGTTTTGATTACGAGGACAATCAATCTTCTTGTGACCCACTTCTCCCCAACTATAGCAAGCATTAGTGTCCCTCAAACATGGGCCATCATGGCCTCTAACCCATCTTGGGCACATAGCATTAGGCATCACCCCACCACCTCCTTGGGCCCTTGGGTTGTCATTAACAAACCTTCTATTAGGAGCATTTGAAGACCCTTGGCCTTGATGAAACCATCCACCCTTAGGACTTTGGAACCTTCCTTCTAAATGGGCCCTCTTGCCTCATCACTTCTTCTTTTTCTCAACGTTTCCCCCTCCAATTGTTCGGTATAAGTCATGAGGCGGGAAAAGTGCATATCACCAATCAACATGGTGGCACAACATTCTTCACTTACCAAGTCGGACACACCCATCACAAACTTGTTCATTCTAGACCATGGCTCAGCTACCATTTGTGGAGCATATTTAGAGAGTTGGTTGAACTTGAGCGCATAATCCCACACACTCATAGACCCTTACTTAAAATTTATGAACTCCATCATCTTGGCCTCCCTTAGATTAAGAGGGAAGAACCAATTGAGAAATTCCGCCTTAAACGCCTCCCAAAGAATCACATTGTTGTTCCCCTTCTCCTTCTTCCATTGAGTAAACCATATTTGGGCCACCCCTTTGAATTGGTAGGCCACCAACTCTACTTTCTCCTGTAATCTAACACCTATGATAGACAACACTTTGTACACCTCATTAATGAATTCTTAAGGGTCCTTATCCATTGTAGACCCATGAAACTCTGGTGGGTTCATCCACATGAAATCCCTTACCTTAGATGCCGGAGTAAGAGCATGAGGGGCTTGGGCTCCTTGGTTGATTTAATTAGTCATAGCTTAAGCTAGCATAGCAATAACATCCTAGAACTCTTTATGAGACAGTTGTTCTTCGAGTGTACGAGGTCTCCTTCCTCTTGGGATAGGCATGATCTAGCATAACAAAATACATTTGTTAGGGGAAAGCCTTACCTTAAATTCTATAGTACGACATGGATCAACAAGAAGGCAAATATTTCCTAAAAATCCTCATAGCCTCTTACTCATAGTTGTGATACACTTCACAACCATGAATAAAAATGTAATCGACACGGTGTGTTGGATGTCGAAGACCATTAATAACCTAGTGCTCTGATACCAAGTTTGTCACACCCAAACCTAGGGTCTTGACATGACATGGCGAATGGGAACCCAAAGGAACCTCAAACAAGCCTCTTAGCATATGATTTACATATCCTGTCATGACCTAAGCCTAGGGCCTAGACGTGACAGGCGAATAGGGAACCCGAAGGAACCCCAAAAAAGCCTCGTAGCATATTATTACAAATCCTTGGTCATGGAAGTAATGAAAATAGCATCAAAGAGTGGAAATAGAGATAGCCAGGGCTAAGGGACATCTTTCATATCATAACAATAAGAGTCAAGAGAGAGTCAATAATTATAACATTACACATGACATGTCTAACAACACCTCTAATACATGGATAAGAGCGGAGGCCAAGACAAGCAACCGGGTTTACCCTCATAGTCAACATTTACATAAAAGAAAGGTAGTTTAGAACATAGTAAGAGATCATAAGCAATGTTCCCGAAATGGAGGACTCACCAACAAGCATGAGTGAATTTGTACTAGCCACATGGATAGAGATACTCAAGCGGGGCACCAGATCCTCATGGTAATATCATGTGGACATAGAGTATGCGTTACCACATTGAAATGTACTAAGTGTGTAGGATGCAATGCAACATGAGATAGACAATATAATCAAAATGCATAATCATAGAAAGAGATAGTGTCTTAGCAACATGGTATGTATGAACAATGTTTGATGTAAAACATGCTTGAAAATAATCATACTTGCATAACTTATTTAACATAATAAGGAGACAAACTTGGATCATCCAAACACCTTGTACTAGAGGGTAAGGAATATAACATGAGTCGTAAACCCTACTAGTAGGTAATGGTAGTACATGAAATAATGAATAACACATGAGGGTAGAAGGTAGCATAGGTCATATCCCCTACATTTGTGTATGAAGTAATGCATATCCTTATATTGCATATGAGGGTGAGGAATACCACATAGTTCATAGCCCCTTCATATTAGTACATTGCATAACCACAAATTATACACAAGAGTAAGGAGTACAATATAGTTCATAACTCCTACATGTAGAAATGAGTAAGTGAATAACACATGAGGGTAGAATGTAGCATAAGTCATAAACCCTATATGCCTGTACCTTGCATAACCTCAAACCATACACGATGGTAATGAGGACCTCATAGTTCATTACCCCTTCATATAGGTATGAGTAAGTGAGTAGCATTGGTTCGTACATGAGAGTAAGGTGTACAACATAGTTCATAACCCCTACATGTAGAAATTAGCCTTGTAGTAAGACATGCATTGGACCTTCAATTCCTCAAGAAAACCATAACCGAACATTTTATCAAACACTTGGCAGGTGTGTAATGCTAGTGTAAAATCATGCAATTCAAGAGAGAAATCATGCATGAATATTCATTATAAAACCATCAATAGATACTTGTAACACCCTCAAACAACATACATCAAAATCCTTCATCCAATCTCAGAATATACCTTAGATTCATAGCCCTAAATATAGCAAAACAATCATAATTTCATAAACCCCAACATAGTGTGCAATAAAATTCATCATAAGTAAGACCCATGAGTAAATCAACTTGAAATCATGTAATTTTTATGAAAAAATGCTTGGGGATCATGGGTGAAAGGAACCCATGAAAGAAACCCACATACCTTGACTTTGGAGGATAACTTGATGAAAATTAGAGATGGAGACTTGAAGCTTGAATGAGAAACTTGAGATCCGAATGAGTTTTGAGACTTGAATTTAGGAGTGTAATATTTGACTAATTGTTTGAATGAGTATTGGGGAATATTTTGAATGATATGATGGTAAAAAATTTGCTAAGTATAAGTATTTTCACGTATGGGAACACTTAGGCCCAAGACTCAAAAATCTTGGACCGAACTTGGGAAAACTGGCACAAAAATTTGTACTTGCATGTCACACCAGCAACGAGCAAATCCCTATGGTGATTGACACTTTGAAATTGTGAATCGTTCACTCTAAAATTAGGGTTAGACCCCTTTTCCACTTAATTTGACCTCTTGAACAAGAATATGAAGTTGGATTTTTGATATCACTACGGATTTTGAGATATATGGAAATTACGATTCCGGGCACTTCCAAGACACATTTTCGGGCACTTTTTGGGGTAGTTACAATATCTACCCCTTGAGAACATTAGTACCCAAATGTCAAAGAGACATATATGAGAAGTGTATCATGAACAAATTAGCCCCAACAAGAATGCAACAATACATTTAAAACACCATTTTCAAAAATCGTCATGAACTTGTAACATAAATATGGATGCATGCAAATGACACAGGGGCTGAAATATAAGGCTTGGAATCATGAAATGACTTGACATTTCATCATAAGATTGAATATAATGAAAGAGATACATATACTTTTTCTCCATGCCAGCTCCCCAAGAGACAGTTTCGACTAGAGAACCTTCCAAAGAGCCATAACGAACACCATATCCTTATCAATCAACTTTAAACACACACTTAGTTTTGACTAGACGAACCTTCCAAAGAGCCTTAACGAACACCATATCCTTATCAATCAACTTTAAACACACACTCAAGCCACTTAGTACCAAAAGTCACCATCTCCCTTTTGGGAGAAGACCTTCCCTCTATGATCCCTCACCAAGACCTCCAACTCTATCAAGATGGAAACCAAAGCCTCACTTAACTAGACCCCCTCAAAAATAGAAGATTTGGAACCATCAAAGCCACTACACCACCATTCTCAACCTCATCAAACCTAGTCAACTAGTGAACTCCTCGAACCACCTTCTTTCCACCCAAGAGTCTCCACTTTCCATAATTAACAAGCAACCTCAACTCCTCCGAATTCACAACATCACCCCAAAATGATTACAAGCTTTTCTTCACTTCCAAAAGCAATCAACACATCATCACAAAGGACCACCACAAAAGTAACAAGGTAGGGATTAAAGACCCTATTCATGAGACCTATAGACATGACCAATGCATAAATCAAACAAAAAGACACCACCCCAAATTCAAGATATAAGAAAGGACATCAAGGACTCATTGGTCACTGGAAATAACTCAATAGAAATAACTTAGGTTCAACACCCTAACTCTTACAAGATGGTAAATGCAATCCCTTAGAGATCAATTGCACCTTAAGACAAGAAATGGACGTACCTCTTCACAACCCTTTACAAGCCCCCACTCATTGACAGGTTATTAGGGAATTGAAATCTAACTCTATGGGCGCTACTATTAATGGAGACACAATATGCATGCAATGAATTCATCCCAAGTATAATCATCAAAATCCATCACATCTAATCCAACAAAACCATAAGTCAAGACATAAATGCAATATGACCAAACCAATTTCCATAGATCTTTGTAGCAACAATAGACTCACTAATGGGATAGACACCAAAAGTCCACATAACCATCCGGAACACACATGAAGCCCACTGGAAACAAAAGGAAACTTTGACATATCGATAGCCACATCGAGTGCCTCATCCACCCCTTGCCTCCTTTGAAGAACATAGAAATGATTACATCTTGGAGTACCTCCTTGATCAATATACCCACCTTGGGCCTCTTGATTCACATGACCACCTTGTACTTGAGGACGACCCTACTTACCCTTGTACCAGACATAAGGGCAATTAATAAACTATTGACCTTCTTTCCCACACTTGTAACATGACCTTGAATTCTTTAAGCATTTTCCATGATGATTCCTTTCACATTTTGGGCATTTTCTATCGCCTCTTTGGAACCTTAGTCTATCCATTCCTCCCGTAGTAAGCCTCTTGTTTGGAGCATTAGAAGACCCTTGGCCTTGAAAATCAGTACCTTGTTGGAATCGGGCATCCTCAAATTGAGCCTTCTTGGACTCTCCATCCTCTTCTTCCTAAGCTTCTCACCCTCAAGTTGTTTGGCATATATCATGAGGCAGGATAAATCTATATTATTAATCAACATAGCGGACCAACATTCTTCACTCACCAAATTAGAGACACCCATCATGAACTTGTTCATTCTAGCCCTTGGGTCGGTAACCTAGTGAGGAGTATACTTAGAGAGTTGGTTGAACTTGAGGCAATACTCCCCCACACTCATTGATTCTTGCTTCAAATTCATAAACTTCACCATCTTGACCTCCCTAAGCTCAAAAGAGAAGAATCGATTAAGAAAAGACGCCTTGAAATACATTCATTGATTCTTGCTTCAAATTCATAAACTCCACCATCTTGACCTCCCTAAGCTCAAAAGAGAAGAACTGATTAAGAAAAGCCACCTTGAACTCCTCCCATTGAACCACATTATTGTTTTCATTCTCCTCCTTCTATTGAGTAAACCATATTTATGCTAGCCCCTTGAGTTGGTAAGCCGCCAACTCCGCCTTGTCTTTCGATCTAACACCCATAATGGCCAACACCTTATAAATTTCATCAAATAAACTCTTATGGATCCTTATCCACCTTTAACCCATAGAACTCCGATGGGTTCATTCTCATGGAGTTTCTCACCCGAGATGCCAATGTTGGAGCATGAGGGGCTTGGGACCCTTGAATTTCTTGAGGGGCCATAGCTTGAACTAGCAAGGTGAAAGCATAACAGAGCCCACCATGAGTTGGTTGTCCATCAGGAGCGCGGGCTCTTCTTCCTCTTGTGTTAGGCATGATCAACTAGCATGGAAAAGAACATCTATTAGGGGGAAAACCTTACCTTAACTCCTATAACATGACATAGAGTAAGAAGAAGGGAAATATTTCCTAGACCATCTCATAGCCTCTTACTCATAGTTGTGGAGCACAATACAACCATGAACAAGACTCTAATCAATGCGCTGCGTTGGATGCCGAGGACCATTAACAATGTAGTGTTTTGATACCAAGTTTTGTCATGACCTAAGCCTAGGGCCTAGACATGACCGGCAAATGGGGAACCTGAAGGAACCCCAAATAAGCCTCATAGCATATCATTACACATCCTTAGTCATGAAAGCAATTAAAATAGCATCAAAGAGTAGAAATAGGGATAATTGGGGCTAAGGGACATCTTTCATATCGTAACAATAAGAGTTAAGAGAGAGTCAATAATCATAACATTACATATGACATGTCCAACAACATCTCTAATAAATGGATAAGAGCGGGGGCAAAGACAAAGCAATCGGGCTCATCCTCATAGTCAACATTTGTATAAAATAAAGGTAGTTTAGAATATAGTAAGAGACTATAACCAATGTCCTCATAATAGAGGACTCACCATAAAGCTAGAGTGAATTCGTACTAGGCACGTGGATGGAGATGCTCAAGTGGCGCACTGGTTCCTACATGGTAATATCATATAGGCATAGAGAATGTGTTAGTATGTTGGAATGTACTAAGTATGTAGGATGCAATGCAACAAGAGATAGACAATATAATCAAGATGTATAATCATAGAAAGAGATAGTATCTTAGCAATATGGCATGCATGTATGTTGGAATGTACTAAGTATGTAGGATGCAATGCAACAAGAGATAGACAATATAATCAAGATGCATAATCATAGAAAGAGATAGTATCTTAGCAATATGGCATGCATGTATGTTGGAATGTACTAAGTATGTAGGATGCAATGCAACAAGAGATAGACAATATAATCAAGATGCATAATCATAGAAAGAGATAGTATCTTAGCAATATGGCATGCATGAACAATGCTTGATATAAAAATGCTTGAAAATAATCATACTTGTATAACTTGTTTAACATAATAAGGAGACATACTTAGATCATCCAAATACCATCTACTAGAGGGTGAGGAATATAACATGAGTCATAACCCCTACTTGAAGGTAATGGTAGTACACGAAATAATGAATAACACTATGGGTAAAAGGTAGCATAGGTCATAACCCCTACATATGTATATGAGATAATACACAACCTTACGTTGCATATGAGGGTGAGGCATACCAAATAGTTCATAAACCCTTCATATGAGTACATTATATAACCTCAAATCATACACAAGGGTAAGGAGTACAACATAGTACATAACCCCTACATATAGAAATGAGTAGTGAATAGCATATGAGGGTAGAAGGTAGCATAATTCATAACTCCTACATGTGTGTACCTTGCATAACCTCAAACCATACACGATAGTAAGGAGCACCTCATAGTTCATAACCTCTTCATGTAGGTATGAGTAAGTGAGTAGCATTGATTCGTACATGAGGGTAAGGTGTACAACATAATTCATAACCCCTATATGTAGAAATTAGCCTTGTACTAGAGGGTAAAGCATATAACATAGTTCATAATCCCTTCTAATAGGCATCATACTTCACAAAAGCATAAACCTTAGCATAAAGACTCAATAACTCATCAACGATTTCCAAGAACATAATAACATGAGAACCCAACAATTCACTTGCAATACTATAGGTGCTTTACATGATTTAATCACATATATATACATTTCCTTCATAATTATATACTCATTCAACTCATAAGACATGCATTAGACCTTCAATTCCTCAAGAAAACTATAACCAGACATTTTATCAAACACTTGGTGGGTGTGTAATGCTAGTGTAAAACCATGCAGTTCAAGAGTGAAATCATGCATGAAAATTCATTGTAAAACCATCATTAGATACTTGGTAACACTCTCAAACAATATACATCAAAACCCTTCATCAAATATCACAATAGACCATAGATTTATAGCCCTAAACATAGCAAAACATTCACAATTTCATAAACCCCAACATAGTGTCCAGTGAAATTCTTCATAAGTAAGACCCATGAGTAAATCAACTTGAAATCTAGACCATAGATTCATAGCCCTAAACATAGCAAAACATTCACAATTTCATAAACCCCAACATAGTGTCCAGTGAAATTCTTCATAAGTAAGACCCATGAGTAAACCAACTTGAAATCATGCAATTATTTTTTGAACAGGAAGCTTGGGCATCATGGGTGAAAGGAACCCATGAAAGAGACCCACATTCGTTGACTTTGGAGAATAACTTGATGAAGATTGGAGATGGAGACTTTAAGCTTGAATGAGAACCTTGAGATTCGGATAAGTTGTGAGACTTGAATTTAGGAGTGTAATATTTGGCTAAGTGTCTGAATGAGTATTGGGAAATATTTTGACTGATATGAGGGTGAAAATAGCTAAGTATAGGTAGGGGCCATAGCTTGAACTAGCAAGGTGAAAGCATAACAGAGCCCACCATGAGTTGGTTGTCCATCAGGAGCGCGGGCTCTTCTTCCTCTTGTGTTAGGCATGATCAACTAGCATGGAAAAGAACATCTATTAGCTGTCACAAAAATATGCACCGACGCATCGTGCAAACTCCTCAAGAGATTGATACTTTGAAATTTAAAATTGTGAATTGTTCGCTCTAAAATTGGGATTAAACCCTTTTCCCACTCAATTTGACCCCCTGAAGAAGAATATGAAGTCAAATTTTTGATATCACGAATAAATTTTGAGGTATATAGAAATTACGATTCCAGGCACTTTCGAGGCACATTTTTAGGCATTTTTTGGGGTCATTACACATCCTTGGTTGCAGAAGCAATTAAACCACTTTAAGAGAATATAAATAAGGATAAAGGGACTATGGGAAGTCTTTCATAGCATAAATCATCAAAGGAGTCAAAGCTCAAAGTATAAATATATAACTTGTCCAATAACAACTCTAACATAGATTGGGCGGGTGCCAAGATAACTTTTAAGGTTCACCCTCATAGTCATAAGCATCTAAATAAAGGAAAGAGTCTTTACATAATATAGGATCAATAGCTATTGTCCTTGGAGTTGAGGACTCACCAAGCTTAGTTCAAAAATAGTAATAGCTAAGTGGAGGAGGAAGATGATCAAGCAAAGCTCTGGTTCCTACATGGTAACATTATGTAGGCATAGAATATACATTAGTACATCTGAATATACTAAGTATGTAGGATACAATGCAACAAAAGATTGGCAACATAAGCAAAATGCCTACATATAAGCAATGGAAGAACATAGTAACAATATGGCATGCATGAATGATGCTTGAAGTAAAACATGCTTATGTAGAACATATTACACGTGTAGGAAGATACCATCATAATAGAGACTAAGGCCCACTACCCCCTTGGTGAGGCAATTGAGGTAAAACCCCCCCAACATGGTTGCACGGGCAAACCATCCCCCCGAGCAAGGCGATTGAGGTACAAACCCCCCAACATGGTTGCATGGGCCCACCAACCCCCCGAGTGAGGCGATTGTGGTTCAAATCCCCTAAAATGGTTGTTCGGGCTTACTACCCCCTGTAAGAAGCGTGGTCAACTTGCAACACTATAGATACTTTTCATGAAATCAACACATATACACATTCCTTTCATCATCATAAAGTCACTTAGCTCATATGCCATGTATTAGACCTTCAACAACTCAAGAATCTATAACTGGATATTTTATCAAACACTTGGAGGGTGTGTATTACTAGTACAAAATCATGCAATTCAAGAGTGAAATCATATGCGAAAAATCAATGTAAAACCATACACCAACACTTGGTAATAACCTTATGCAAGATACATCAAAACCCCTCATTAAATCACATAATAGGTTATAGATTCATAGCTCAAAATATTCTTAAATAGTCATAATTTTATGAAACCCCAACAAAGTTTATGGCTAAATTCATAACAAGTAAGACCCATACATAAATCAACTTAGGAACAAGTAATTTATGTAAAAAGGAAGGTTAGACACGATAGGTGAAAGGACCCAATGGTTGAAACCCACATACCTCAACTTTGGAGGTATCCTTGATGAAGATTTGATTGAGAACTTGAAGCTTGAATGAAATCCTTAGATACGGAATGAGATTTGTACATTTGAATTTTGGGTGACATATTTGTCTAAGTGTTAGAGAGGGCTTTGGGGAATGTCTTGAATGATATGGGGTTGAAATATGATGAAGTATCGGTGTTTTTAAGCATGGGAAGGATTAAGTACAAGACACAAAGGCCTTGGACCAAAACAACAAAATTGACGCGTTTCAAGGGGTTGGTTTCTCCTCAGCAGTATGGGCTCTCCTTAGTCTTCTCCTTTGAATCGATATGATAGTGAAAGAAACAAGAGCTTTTGTTAGGGAAAAAGCCTTATAGTAATAACTTGATGAAGATTGGAGATGGAGACTTTCTTCTCCTTTGAATCGATATGATAGTGAAAGAAACAAGAGCTTTTGTTAGGGAAAAAGCCTTATAGTTACACCTAAAGCATGATATAGACCATAAAAAAGTGATACATTTCCTAAAATGTCCCTTGATCATGAATATGAAGTCGAATTTTTGATATCAGGCACAAATTTTGTGATATATGGAAATTACAAATATGGACATTTTCGAGGCACATTTTCAAGCTATTTTTGGGTCGTTTCAAGGGGTTGGTTTCTCCTCAGCAGTATGGGCTCTCCTTAGTTTTCTCCTTTGAATCAATATGATAGTGAAAGAAATAAGAGCTTTTGTTAGGGAAAAAGCCTTATAGTTGCACCTAAAGCATGATATAGACCATGAATAAGTGAAACATTTCCTAAAATGCCTCATAGCCTCCCATTCATAGTTGTGGCGTGCTTGACAACCATGAATAATACTCTAATAGATGTGGTATGTTGATTTCCGAACCATTAAGAACCTAGTCCTGTGATACTAAGTTTTTCATGACCCAAGCCTAGGGCCTAGACATGACAAGATGAATGGGAACCCGAAGGGAAGCCAAACAAACCTCTTACCATATCAATCACATGTCCTTGGTCACGAAAGCAAAATAGACAACAACAAGAGATATAAATAAAGGAAAGCTAGACTAAGGAAAGTCTTTGATATTCACATAAGAATAAAGAGTCAAGCTTATAGCATAAGTACATCATAATATCCAACAACACCTCTAACATGGATGGAGCGGGGCCAAGAAACTTTTCAGGCTTACCCTCATAGTAATAAGTGTTCAACATAAGAAGTCTCAACATAGCAAGAGCAATGTAGATAGTGTCCTCGGACTTGAGGACTCACCAATACTTATCTCCAAAGTATCGATTAGCCAAGTGGAGGATGATCAAAAGGAGCTCTGGTCCCTACATGGTAATATTATATAGGCATAGAGTATGTGTTAGTATGTTTGAATGTACTAAGTATGCGGGAAGCAATGTAACAAGACATAAGACAATATAATCAAAATACATAATTATGGGCAATAGATATATAATCTCAATATGGCTTGCATGATCAATGCTCATAATAAAAAATGCTTGTGCATCATTCATCTTACACAATATATCATACATATGTGCAAAGCAACCTCAACCGACATTGACCAAGTAGCTATAACTTGGAATCCAAGGCATGACATCCCCTCGGTAAGGTGGACGGGCAAGACACCCCCGGCTAGGTATGGTCTACTTGCCAAGGGAAACAAAACAAGATAACATAACTAGATGGATCCACTAGTATAGCAAGGGTAATAATCATAATCCTATGGTGACACATAGTTTAGAGACTAAAGACTTTATATAAGGACCCCTTGAGTCAAGCCCCCATCTTAAGCCTCAATCGGTGGTAAGTCAAATGCCACGAAATACTTAAACTAACATAACTTGTATAACTTATAAGAAACATGGAAAAATGACATGAGTAGCTCTTGAAACATGCTTGACCTTTAGTAGTGAGCCTAAATTGAACATGACAGTATATCATAATCATACATGAACCCTTGCTTTAACATTAATGGCTTACAAGAGGTAAAATCTTAAAATAGGGCTTAACTTGATACTTGTAAAATCATAGATACTTTTAGTGAATTAAATACATGTTTGAAAGCCCTTAATCATCATATAGTCACTTGAATTGTACATCATGAAATAGATCATCAATAACATGAGAATTCTTGTCTTGACATTTTATCAAACACATGGTGGGTTCATGATACTTATTCAAAATCATGCAATTCAAGAGTGAAATAAGATGTGTAAACTTAATGTAAATCAACCCACCAACATCTAATAAAATCGTCATGGAGGGTACCTTGAAATCCATCACAAAAACTCATAGTTTCATAGCTCAAAATTTGTATAGTCTCAATGGACAAAATCAATTCATGGTATAAGCTTGAAATAGATAGTAATGTATAATCAATTAATATTTCATAAAAATCCAACATAATTTATGCTCATAATTCATAATGAAAGATACCCATAGGTAATAAAACTTAAAATCATGTAATTTTTATGAAAAGGGAAGGTTGGGCTCCATAGGTGAAAGGGACCCAATGGATGAAACCAACATACCTTAAACCTTGAATTCTTTGAGGTGAACTTGAAGTAGTCTTAGAGCTTGAAATGAATCCTTGAGTTCCAAAGTTGAGCTTGAGATCCTTAGATTTGAATAAGAGAAGTGATAGAGTCTTAGAGGGGTTTTGAGAGAGGATTTTGTGAGATATAAAGTTGAAAAATGGCTAAGTATAGGTGATTTCACATTTTAATGGGCATGGGGCTATGATCCCAATGCCTTTGGGCGTATAAGAAAAAGTAAGGAAAATTTTGTATTGGTCCGCATCTGGTCTGCGATGCGGACCAAATACGAAGGAGGATTTTATATTGCTCCGTGCCCCTGGTACATCGTGGGCAGGGTGCGGATGCTCTTTGGAAGTCAGAAATTAGCAAAAATTATTTTTTGCTATGGGTCCTCTGAAATTCAGGTTATACCCATTCCCACTCATTTTCCTCCTGATCGACAATATGAAGGTGGATTTTTGATATGACGCATGAATTTTGGGACATATGAAAATTATGATTACGGGCATTCCGAAGTACATTTTTGGGGCGTTTCATTCAAATATCTATCAAAGATGCATTGTTTGCATATTTGAACCTATTAAATATGAAAAAGCTAAAAGAGATAAGAAATGGATACTTGAAATGCAGGAGGAGCTAACCATGATTGATAAAAATAAGACATAGGAGCTAGTTGAAATTCCTCAAGACAGAAAGATTATTGGTGTTAAATGAGTTTACAGAACTAAACTAAATGCAAATGGTTTGGTGAGCGAACACAAAGTTAGGCTTGTGGTGAAGTGTTATGTTCAGATTTTTAGTGTGGATTTTTCTAGAACATTTGCACCAAACGCGAGACTCGACATAATTAGGCTTCTTTTTAAACTTGCAACACAAAAGGTTTGGAAAATCTACCAATGGGACATTAAATCAGCTTTTCTGAATAGTTTCTTGCAAAAAGAAATCTAGGTTGAGTAGCCTGAAGGATTTTTGTGGAAGGATAGGAAGACAAAGTCTACTTGCTAGAAAAGGCCCTATATGGATTAAAGCAAGGTCCAAAAGCTTGGTACACTAGAATCGATGATCATCTTTCTAACTTAGGTTTTCAAAAATGCCTAAGTGAATCAACTTTTTTAAAAAAGCATGTTAACTCTGACATTACCATAGTTTCTCTATCTGTTGATGATCGTTTAATAGCAGGAAGTGATGTTGTGCTATTAGAAGAGTTAAAATGGGGATGATGAAAGTCTTCAAAATGACAGATCTTGGAGAGATGGCTTTCTTTCTTGGAATGAAGATTAAATAATCTTAAGATCACATATTCATTTGTTAGAAGAACTATGCAAAACAAATTCTGAGGAAATTTAGAATGGACAATTCCAAAAGTATGACCATGCCTGTGACTTAAAAAGAGAAGCTAATGAAGGATGATGGTGCTGAAAGAGTACAAGAAGAAAGCTATAGAAGTTTGATAGGATGTTTGATGTATCTTATAGCAACAAGGCTAGATAAACTGTATGTTGTAAGGCATAATAGACCATGAAGTCAAATTTAACAAGTGCTAAAATTTCAAACTTCAAGGATTCTCTGACAATGATTAGAGTGGTTTTACTGATGATATGAAAAGTGCTTTAGGCTATTATTTTATTTTTGCGCAGGATATTTCTTGGTGTTCGAAAAAATAAGAGATTGTTGATCAATCAACTACATAGGCAAAATTCATTATTGCGACAACTGGAGTCAATCAAGCTTTATGGATAAGAAAAATCTGTTGTGATCTTGGTTTAGATATGATAAGAGACTGTGACATTGTCCATGCTATACCTTTAAGGTTTGGGACGATTCTCTACAAGTGAGTTATGTATGGGCAACTTAGAAATAGATGGTTGACTATCTCAGCAGTCTCTTTACACAAGAATCATCTTGAGCACATTGTCAATTTGTTATACCTCTGCTTATCAAATCTTCCACTATTAAAGTGGCCTCCTTTTCTAGTTACCACACAAAAATTGATACCATACGAGAATCTTTTATCCTCTGAATCTGCTTCCATGGCTTGTGTGCTATCTAATGGTTGTATGGGTTCATTTGTAGTCAGCATTGACCTTAAACATGCTTTTGGAGTTACCTTCCACAAAAGATGTTCACCTATTTGAACTCCAACTCCAGGAAATTGATCATCTTCTCTGAGGAAATTAGCTTCCCTTTGAACTTCCCAATCATTGAAATTTCTACTAAACTTCAAGATGTGCACATGATATTATAATAAATTAATTAGAACCAACCCATCTCTCTTCACACTCTTCAAGCTTCTATTTTTCATTACAAACAACATCACACACATATATAAAGAGACAAGATTTCTATTATTAGTGCAATATTGGGGTCTACTCTTTTCTTCTCATTGAATAATATAACCAAAATCTACAGATTAGTAAAAAGGAAAAAGATACACTTGGGTAAGTCATTCTCTGTTTTTCAATATAATTTTGCTCTTCTACTGATGAAATGATGTTTTCAATTAGATTTCTCGTGTTTAGCATAATTTCCTCTTTTTGACCTCTAACTTCAAATTTACTCTATTTTACCGCTAGTAGCTCATCTTTAAGCGCTGTTTTCCAGTGATGCCTTATCGCTGTAAGCATGTAATTTTCTTGTCATTTTCATTTTTTCTAACTATTTTGTTGATGAGTTATCTAATATGAAATTGTACTTGGAATAAATATATGATGCTAAAACAAGTACATTATTTTTGTCCACTGCGAAAACCTTGTAGATCCGTTTAGCTTTCGCTTTGGTTGCTTAGATATTATCCTTCATTTTTTGCTTTCACTATTTTTTTTATTTTTATTGAGATGTATGAAAACGAGTTTCATTTTTACTTCTGGAAATGTTCTCTGATTCGAATTGAGTGAGTTAGATTATTCCACATCTTCTGCTGGCTATGAAATTTCAAGGAGGTTCTAGATCTCTTGAAATTGAAAAAATGTTTCAATTTCACTAGGTGTCTTTATTTTATAACTAGTGTTGACTACCATATTGGATACTTCCCTAGCAGTTAATTTTTTTCCATCACTTTGTTTCTGGGAATTACTTTGGAATCTTTTTCTTTTGAAGATCCTTAAATTACTACCTCTCAAAGCTTTAATGAATTTGTCAAAATGTCTTGGTGTCTAAAAGTTTTGATGGACAGAGGGGATAAAGTTTAATGTCTAAAAGTTTTCTCTAGATTTGACTGGAGTCTTAGCTCTTGATTTATTTGATTGGCCTGTTTCTTTCCTTGCAACTTGCCACTTCTATATGGTATTTGAATGTAAATTGGATAAAGCTTATTTGTTCTTAAAAATTCAGTGTAAGATTCTATTACATCTGGGGAAATGTACATTATTCACTAAACTAATGCTCTGTTGTTAGGCTGATGAACAAAAAATGTGAAGATACTACTTAAATGCTGGTTCACCTTCAATCCTACTCTCGTGTGACATTTATATAATCTAGTTATTAAATTCTACTTGGTCTATTATTTCTAATTCTAGACAGTCAACTTAAACATGCAAGTTGAGTGATGTATAATTCACTAGCTAGGGAAAATGGAAATAGTTAGATAGTTGAAATTTCTCAAAGTCGAAATCTCTAACTCAAAAATCATTATTTAAAGCTATAAAATTAAATGCACCACTGGTAGTATTGTTAATCTCAAAAGCAGTGGCAGTGGCATCATCATCATATATCAGCCAAGAACATAAGCAAAATTTGGGCTTATTTAAATACTTGATGATAAGTTCTCCTCACAATCCACCAGCAACAATCAACTTATCTTTCACAGCAAAAGTGATTACTCGGGTCTCTATAAATCCCTACAAAAGACTTTAAGGATGTTTCTTGGGTGGTGCTACATGCCCTGATATATTGAGAATTTGAGTTTTCGAGCAGGTCAATGATGAATAATGAATGATAGAAAAATGAGACATCACATGCACATCATGCTTAGGGGTGCCTAGACCAAATTCTTCAGCTGGGGATGAGAGAAAGATGATGTAACGTATCTTGCATTCTGTCTAAAATCTTTATACACCATCTTTCTATGCGGTTTTTCTATTTTGCACTCCTTTTTTGATGTCCCACCAGATTGAGGAATATTTTCATAGTTCTGATAGTGTTATAGTCCTCTTTGCCTAGCTGTATCCCTGGTTATGGTAACCCTTTCCTTGGGATCCCTTGAATATATTTTCCACTCCTTATGTCAGTAGCTGATATATTTTGCATTCTTTTATTCATGTGGTCTAAGCCGATATATCTTTCATTTACATCTGAATCAAAGCCACCCTAGTCTACACTTAGGAACTCATCTACATCCAAATCAAAGTCATCCAAGTCTATATCTTGCAACTTATCTACGTCCAAATCCAAGCCACCCAAGTCTACATCGTGTAACTGATCTACATCCAATCACCTAATTCTTCTATTTCACATTCATCTGCTTATGTAATAGCATTATCTCCTTGTTGATGGGACATATTACATTCTAAGTAAATCATCTTGGGGCTAAAATTTAGGGTACTTATTTTTTGCCTGTTGATGGCAATAGGTTTATTGGTTGACTTTAGGGCCGGAAAGGCAGTTTCTCCTTTGTGTGGTCATGTGTAATGCTTATCTGCATCAGCATGGCATCCTGATGACCTAATGTCTGGAGCTCAGAACCAGGATATCACATGTTAAATATGGAATATTGGAAATTTGTCCATGTTAGTCAGTTCTTTGAGGGGTAAACTTGGAGTTATTCGGTCCATCTGCTACACATCTGATAGCAGGTTTATGGTTATGGCAAAACCTACATATTCGTCCTTATTTTTTATGTCAAAAATGGATATTAGGTGGTGTAAGAAATTGATTTCATTGGTGAGATATCAGGAGTGTCTTTTAGTCCCGATATAGAGTCCCATATCATTGGCGTGTGGAATTGTATATTTAGTAGCCTCCTAGAGTTTGGATGACAACTCAACTTTACATACCTTGATGCAAATTATTATAACCTCTGAAGGTATAAGTGAATTATATTTGTATATAGAACCTAAATATAATCCACTCCTACCTTCAGACATACTTATATTATTTCATCAAGGTAAGAATATTTGTGTCATCGTCCAAACTTAAGGAGGTTACTAAATATGTGATCCCACACACCAATTATAACGGACTCTATATCGGACTGAAAGACACTCCTAATATCTCATCGAAGAAATCAACTTCTTGCTCCACCTCATATCCATTTGTTATATAAAAATGTGGACAAAATCTGTAGGCGTTGCAATAGCCATAAATCTGCCATCAGATATAGAGTGGATTGACTATGTAGCTCCAAGGTTACCATTCAAATCAGTGACTGATGTGGACAAGTTCTAAATATACCATATTCTGCACGCTTTATCCTAGTTTTCTGTTGCAAACATTAGGCCATCAAGATGTATCACTGATGCAAATGAGTAGTCCATATATCCACACAGAGGAGTAACAACCTTCCATTCCTGGAGTCAATCAATAAACCTATAGCTATCCACAGGCAAAAAACAAGTACCCTAAATTTTCGCCCCAAGATCATATAATTTGAGTGTAACACATCTCGTCAACAAGGAGATGATGATTACATAGCAGATTAATATGGAATGAAAGAACTAGGTAATTTTATTGATGAGTTCCAAGAAGACAACTAGGGTGGGTTTCATTTGAATGTGGATGAGTTGCAAGACATTGACTTGGATGATTTTGATTTGGATGTACATGAGTTTCTAGTTATAGACTTGGGTGACTTTGATCTGTATGTAGATGAATTTGACTATATGAATAAAAGAAAGCAAGATATTCATCTGCTTAAACAAGGAGTGAAAAAGAAATTCAAGGGATCCCCTGGGAAAAGGTTACCATAACCTGAGAGACAACTAGGCAAAGAAGACTGCAACACTATCAGAACTATGAAAATATTCCTCAATCTGGTGAGACATCAGAAAAAGAGTGTGAAAACACATAGAAAGATGGTTTATAGTATGATTTCATATAGAATGCAAGACCATTATATCAATGTTCCTTCACCCCTAATAGAGGAATTTGGTTTGGGCACCTTCTAAGCATGATGCCATCCTGTAGTGTTTTCCTAGAGGATCTCTTGAATATCTTTTCCACTCTTTATTCCAGGAACTAAAATATCTTGCATTCTTTTATTAATGTAGTATACTAATACACATCAAAATCAATGCTACCCAAGTTTATGCCTAGGAACTCATTAACATCCAAATCAAAGTCATCCAAGTCTATGTCTTGCAACACATCTATATGCAAATCAAAGCCACCTAAGTTTTCTTCTTGGAACTCATCAATAACACCTTCCATTTTATGTTCTTTTGCTATGTAATCAACATTATCTCCCTATTGATGGGACATGTTACACTTAAGTTAAATGATCTTGTGGAGAAAGTTTAGGGTGCTTGTTTTTTGGTTGTTGATCACAATAGGTTTATTGGTTGACTCTAGGACTGGAAAGGGTAGAGAGACAGGTGTATTCTTTTCCTACTCTTGAATAGTACCCACTAGCCCTTGAGAATTTTCAATAACTTACCCACTACCCAGTGTAATTGGGGTGATAAAAAACATGTACGATGGAGCCAAAACTCAAGTAAGAATGGTGGGAAGAGACTCAGAGTATTTTCCTATTGAGATAGGACTTCATCAAGGATTTGTGTTAAGCCCTTTTCTGTTTGACTTGGTGATGGATGAGCTAACACGGTCTATTCAAGAGGAGGTTCCATAGTATATGCTATTTGCAGATGACATAGTACTGATTGATGAAACTCGAGCTATAGTTAATAATAGATTAGCGGTCCATCTGCTAAACATCTGATGGCAGGTTTATGGTTATGGCAAAGCCTACATATTTGTTCTTATTTTTGATGTCAAAAATGGATATAAGGTGGTATAAGAAATTGATTTTTCAAACTCGGTGGACCAAAATAGAATAGTTTGAGTGCAATTCAGTGTTGCGATGGTTGAAGCGCCCAACCATTGATGTGAAGCTTGCCACTCAACCTATTACTAAGAGAGATAACTTAAAATATCTTGGGTCCATCATCTAGAGTAGTGGTGATATCAGCGATGATATAACACACCGTATTTGGATAGCATCGACAAAATGGAGGCTTGCCTTTGGATTATTGTGTGATAAGAAGGTACCATCTAAACTCAAAGGTAAGTTTTACAAGATGTTGGTTAGATAATTTTTGTGTATGGGGTAGAGAGGCTAATCAAAAACTTACATGTTCAGAAGATGCATGTCACAGAGATGAGGATTTTGGGATAGATATGTGGGCATACCAGGAGAGACAAGATTAGGAATGAAATGATTCGAGAGAAGCTAGAGGTAGCCCCTGTGGTTGACAAGTTGAGGGAAGTGAGACTGCGATAATTTGGACATGTGTAGAGAAGGAGTACCAATGCTCCTATTAGGAGGTGCGGGAGGTTAGATTTCGAAGTTACATGGAGGAGTAAAGGTAGAATGAAGAAGTATTAAAGGGAGGTGATCAAACAAGATATGGTGAAACTTGATATCGCCGAGGACATAACCTTAAATAGGAAGGAGTGGAGGTCGCGAATTAGAGTAGTAAACTAATAGGTTAGTGGTTTAGGTTGATATCTGGCCATGCAATATGGTAGGGTAGTAGGATTTGTGGCTTCTTTATATCCTATATTGTCACCATCTATCTTATATATGTTTATTGTCTCGTATTTATATACTATTATGTGCTTTTTGTTATTAGTTGCTCTTTCTATTTCCTTTTCTCTTCCTTGCCATTTTATTCCATGTCTAGTTTATTCTGCTTATGGTTTTTTGATACGAGGGTTCCTAGAAAATAACCTCTCTACCTCTATGAGGTAGTGGTAAGGTCGGCGTATGTTCTAACCTCCCCAGACCCCACTTGTGGGATTCCACTGGGTATGTTGCTGCAATTGTTGTGGGAAAGATAGTTTGTATGCAGACCTTATCCTATCTGGGAGGTAGAGAGGCTGTTTAGGATAAAGTAGGATAGGATTTGGGAATTCATATTAGAAACTTTTTGTTCTCTTATAACTCTCTTAAAAATAGCTAAATTCTACTATTAAGGGAGTACCACGGAACTCAATGTTGCAGAGCTATTCATTCCCCCAATTTGATTTAGATTCATAAATTCATATCAGGGAGGGAGTACCACGAAACTCAATGTTGCAGAGCTATTCATTCCCACAATTTGATTTAGATTCATAAACTCATATCAGGACTGTGTACTCCTGTAACTATGCAAAAGGCTAGCTTTTTGTAGGACGGGAGAATCATTAAACTCAATTTGGCTGGCTAGTATATGCATTCTTTAACTATTTTCTTGTTTTATGTGTATTTAGAGGTGACAAATGAATGGATTGGATCACAATCCATCCATATAAAATATGGGTAAATATGGATTTGGTCAAATATGGTTTGGATAGGAATGGTTCCAACCCACTTTATTCTCTTGAAACCAAAAAAAATTAAATCAAAGCGAGATTGTTAATATTCAATCTTAATCACCCCAACCCTACTCCCAAATAATTATTTTTGAAAAAAAATTGTTTCTTTAGTTTTTTTAATAAAAGTTTGGTTCTTCGGTGTATCAAATTTTGAGACCCCTAAACTGAATCGAGAAACTAAACTTTTGAAAAAAGAACACCTACACTGAACCAAAAAATTGATTAGATTCATTTGGTTCAATTTTTTGGTTTCCCGGTATTTATGTCCGCATCAAAAAAAAATTAAAAAAAAGTTAATTTTTTTGCCTCCCCACCCCGACACCGAACCGAAAAACCAAACTAGTTTGGTTTAGTTTGATTTTTTAATTTTTTAGTATTTATACCTGCCTCAATAAAAAATAAATAAAAAGTTAAATTTCCCCCCCTCCACCCGACATCGAACCAAAAAATCAAATTAGTTTGATTTTTTGATTTTTTTGATATTTATGGCCGCCTAATAAAAAATAAAAGAATTTCATTTTTTTGCCCCCCATCCCGATATCGAACCGAAAAGCCAAATTAGTTTGATTTGGTTCGATTTTTTAATTTTTTGGTATTTATGCTCGTCCCAATAAAAAAATTTAAAAAGTTAATTTTTTTTACCCTCCACCCTGTCCCGACATCGAATCAAAAAATTGAATTAGTTTGATTTGGTTCGATTTTTTAATTTTTTGGTATTTATGCTCGTCCCAATAAAAAAATTTAAAAAGTTAATTTTTTTTACCCTCCACCCTGTCCCGACATCGAATCAAAAAATTGAATTAGTTTGATTTGGTTTGATTTTTACTATATATGCCCGCTCCAATAAAGAAATTAGAAAAAGTTAATTTTTTTTGCCCCCACCCCGAAACTGAACTGAAAAATTGAATTAGTTTTGTTTGGTTTGATTTTTTAATTTTTCAGTATTTATGCCTGCTACAATAAAAAATAAAAAAAAGTTAATTTTTTTGCCCCTCACCCCACCCTGACACCAAACCGAAAAATCGAATTAGTTTTGTTTGGTTCAATTTTTTGGTATTTATGTCCGCCCCAATAAAAATTTTAAAAAATGTTAATTTTTTGGCCCCCCCGACGACACCGAACCGGAAGACTAAATTAGTTTAATTTGGTTCAATTTTTTAATTTTCTATATTTATGCTCGCTTCAATAAAAAATAAAAAAAAGTTAACGTTTCCCCCACCCCACCTTGACATCGAACTAAAAAATCAAATTAGTTTGGTTTGGTTTAATTTTTTGATTTCAAAAACTTACATGTTCAGAAGAT
>DF358502.1:78870-93652 GCA_000787875.1 Solanum virginianum
CATCGAACTAAAAAATCAAATTAGTTTGGTTTGGTTTAATTTTTTGATTTTTCGGTATTTATATCCGCCCCAATAATTTTTTTTATATTTGCCCCCTCTCTCAACTCGATACCATAGTAAAAAATTAAATTAGTTTGGTTTGGTTTGATTTTTCAGCTTTTCAATTTTTTTGCCACCCCCCTCCACCCCCACACTCGTTCCAACATATTTTTAAGAAACACTAAAAAAATTATGCACACAATTTTTTTTTAGAGCAATTAAGAATTGTTTATTATAAGTTGGGGATCTATGGGTCTATATGGGTACCCATATTTTATCCATTTTGACTTTATTTGTATGATGGATACGTTGTATAGTGGTGAACAACAATGAATTTTTCACATTGCAAGAACTAGTGACGACACTTCTGGGTTCTTTAAAGAAGGTAGAATAAGCTGCTGCACTGTTGTTGTTGTTGTTGTAGACATGTTGCACAATTATCAGTTTTCTTTGGGGTGCCAAGTTGTCAATGGTTTCATGTTTTCTATTATATCGTCCTGGTTCTGTTAAGCTATATGTTTGTTTATGTACTCTACTTTTTTCTAATTTATCTTTTTCTATAATTTTTTTTATCTTTCTAAACTTCATGGGATGAGTGTTACCGTGTTACATATCAAACAGACAGTTTCCCTGATGGCATGTTGAGTTATGAAAAAAGTTTCAAGGAAAAGGAAAATAACTAGTCTTTCATCAGGAGGTTGAATGACCATTCCATGACAATAATGATAGTATAAATACATCTATAGAAAAGAGTATCATGTGTATAGAGGTAGCTTATGGTCAGGCATGTTAACTTCACGCAAGAATTTTCTATTTAGTATGTTTTGAAGGATCAAAATGCTCACATGCAGCACTTAAAAGTGTGACTCACCGTTCATTCAAGTGGTTGCAAACCACGAGATCAGGTCCAAATCTCTGCATATATGAAACATGCTAAGTGGTTTCTTGCCATATAACTAAGCATAGTTGTATAGAGTTACGCGGTACCACTAGAGGTAGCAGGTACTCGATGGTAAAATTGCGATGTGTGTAAGCTGGTCCAAAACTACCATTATTTTTGGAAAAGAAAAAGAAAAACTAAGTGTTCATGACCAGACTAACCATCAGTATATCTAGGAAGTAATACGCTTCCTTATGTAGTGCCAATTTTTTCCAAATACTATAGTTTAATTTAGTACGCCAAAACCTACCAATTTGTTGCAAGTAACCATATTCTCTCCATTGAATGATGAAAAAAATGCCTTTTGCAGATCTCTTATTTCACCCACATTTTGTTACTTAAGCTGAAGTTATTATTGCAATAATCTGAACAAGTTCCCTCCTTCCTTTCTCCAAATGGGAGAACAGTAGGAACATCTAAAGTATGACACCCTTGAGTAGCCAAGTGATGTGCTGCAAAAATACAATACTTTTGATACTTAAAACTTAGGATTTTATGTGTTCTCAATGCGACATTAGTTGTTTATATGTGTTTTCGTGTTTCGATTTGCAGGATTACAGGTTGGCCATAATTTGGAGAAAAATTGCAAAAGTTGCTGGTTTTTGCTTTGTATGAGACGTTATACAAGTCATAGAGCATTCTATGAGTCGAAAAGGTGATTCTGAGGAATTCCAGTAAGGGGCCAAGTTTCTGAAGTTAATTCTATAAATATGCAGACGAGTCGTGGAGTAATTTAGGAGTCGTATACCACCTTTCATGCCCTGAGGATAAGAGAAGTAGACTTGCAAGAAATTCATCAAATGAAACCCCTTTTTTGAGTCATAAACCACTTTATGAGTCGTGAAGGGGTATGATAGAAGAGAAGTCTAAAATTCCAGTAGCTGATTACAAGACCCCAACTATGAACCATAGAAGACACTACGAGTCGTAGAGTGCTTTCATGGAATTTGCCGACTAGTTTTCCTAATTTGTTTAGGACTTACTTTTAATAATTATAAATAATTTTTAGGTTATTTTTCAGAAGTAGCCATCAATTTATGTAGTTTTCAGTAATTTTAGGTTTTGTGCTCAAGGAACTCAATAATCTAAAAGAGAAACTTATGAGAGAGTCTTTGAAACACTTATGCTTTAGTTCAATCTTCAAGCTTGTGATTTTCATTGACATTGGATTTGCTTGATCTTAATTCAATTTTGTAAGCATTTACTTATGTCTTCTCAATCCATAATCTCTTCATCTACACATAAGATGAGTAGCTAAATTCACAACTAGGGTTGTGGGAACCATAAAGAACTTACAAAATAAAACCAGATAATTCACAATTCTTCAAAGGTGTATATACATGTACTAATTAACTCTCTTCAATTTGTATGTTTTTTGATGGTGGCCAACATAAGAACCTGCCTAGTGTTACTGACTGGACCAAGGTAGCAATAACAGGATTCAATTTATGTGTTCTCGTGTAATCAACCAAACTAGGCCAAGAGGAGGTTGTATTGGGACTTATTGATAATGGTTAGTAATGCACACTATGGAGATGGGCCAAGTCATATAGTGAAATTCACCTCCTCACCTTTGACCAAAGGGCTTGGTGAACATAAATTATCGTCCTGCAAGTTATATACTTGACAAGAATTAGGTTATCCGGTGATACTGAGTTGGGGAATCATGAGGAAAAAAATACCCTAATTTCTCTCTATTATTGATTTTTCTTTCGTGATAGTTAGCTAGTTTATTTTTCTCATTGATTATTGCAACCCCCTCCCTTGGGAAATTGAGTCGGTTAACTACTCGGATTGCATATTGGTGAATTTTTCTTGAGTCTATGTATTCCCTATAGGTTGTTAGGTTCTATTTCTTGACAATTACTGCTTTATCCCCTAAAAAGGAGGTGTAACTTGAGCGACATAAAGATTTTGGCACCGTTACCGGGGAATACGGCTAGACTTAGTAAATTCATTAGTGATTCGAGTGTTAATCCTTAGTTCCCTTTATTTTACTTTTGTTTTTGTGTTTGTTTATTTGTAGGGTATACGAATAGTATATACCTAATGCTCAATGTCAAGGAAAGACATTAGCTCCTTTTGATCCTGAGATCCACAGAACTATAAGAAGAATGACCCAAGACAACACCAACAGTGCAACCAGTACAACCCTGAATAGGAACAACAATAAAGAGGATTAGAATAAGAATCCACCTCCTTTGGTGGACATTCCACAGTCAAAAAAGTTCAACACTAATGCTTACCAGTGGAATCATTATAGGTTGAACCCCGCCACTACCGATAGACACAAAGTTCACAGTCTCTAGTTGGTTACATTAGATGCTGCAGAACTATGGGCTAGTTGTGGGCTTACCATCGGAGAATTCACATAGTCACTTGCACAATGTGGCATTTGTTTGTAAAAGCGTGATAGGGACTCATAATATGTCTATGGATGCTGTTGGACTTCATGTCTTCCTATTATCACTTACGACCAATGTTGCATTATGGCTATCTGAGTTCCTGCAGAGTTCAATCACTAGTTGGACAAATCTGCAGAAGGCCTTTTTGGAGAGCTACTTCCCTAGATCGAAGAAGCTTAAGTTGAAGGACCAGATTAACAACTTCAAGTAACTTCCTAGTGATTTGATAAGAACTTCTTGGGAGCGATTTACAAAATGTCTGAGGAGCATCCCTGGCCATAAGATAGTTGATGTCGCCTTAGTGGAGATCTTCTACCGTGCCCTTGATGCAAATAATCAAGCGTGTACTGACACTATCATAGGGGGCATGTTTCTAGATCAACCATTTGCAAGGATTTCAGAATGTATAGAGTAAGTGGTCAAGACAAATCGTGCATGGAGCCAGTAGGATAGAGCTTCCACAAAGAGTTCATATATGGTCAATGTGGGGATAGAGCAAGCTAAAATTAATGAAGAAATAATACAGCAGCCTGCTTAACTTTGCACAAGCATGGATGTGGTAATAAGGCAGAACTAAGAAAGAGTGAAGTCAGTAGTTATCCAACTTCCATGTGCACCCATGTATGAGGAGCCATACTACGAGGAGGACATATATTTTGGGAATGATTAGACAGGGAGTTTCTGGACCAATGCCCAAGGGTCTAATCAGGACTATTGGTGCCAAGGTCAAGGAAACCAAGGTGAGAACTTTGGCAGAGATGGAGCTTACAGGGACAACCATAGAGGTTATTATGATAGGAATAAGGGTCCAAATGCAGATTGGCATCCTCTGTATTACCGCGGCTGCTGGCACAGAGTTAGCCGACATAGAGGTTATTATGATAGGAATAAGGGTCCAAATGCAGATTGGGGTCATAGAGAAGCCTTCAAAAAGGGTCCTTATGTGCCATCGTATGACCGTGATGCAGCTACAGGCAACTATAGAATTGAGCAGATGTTTGATCGTCTATTGAAAAAGGCTGAGACACAGGATGAGACCCTAAGAGGCATGAAAACAAAGATCTCATGTATCAATCAAAAGATAGAGTCTCATTCTGTGGCTATCAAGTAGCTAGAATAATAGTTTAGTCAAATGTCAACTCAGTTTAATCAGTGTCAAAGGGGTACACTTCCTATTAATATAGTGCAAGGTTTGAAAAATAAAGGGCAGTGTATGGCGGTCACCACTCGGGGTAGAAATAGCACAATTGATCCCCTATGCTGGTAGATGTAGATGATATTCGTGAGGAGATGGTTGCAGCAAAGGATACGAATAAAGGAGATGATCGTGGCAAGGATGGGGTGAGTAAAGTATCTGAAGCGCCACAGAGGTTTAAGCCCGTCCCTAGGCCTTCTTCTCCTTTCCCTGAAAGACTCAAAAAGGGGGAAGAGGAAGGCAAGTTCAAGAACTTTCTCTCCATGCTAAAGCATCTATCTATCAATATCCCTCTCATCGAGGCTTTGGAGAAAATGTCAGGCTATGTGAAGTATATGACGGACTTGGTCACCAAAAAGCACAATGTGAGTCAGGATCTTTCTCAAGAACTTCAACATTACAGTGCTATCACTATGAAGTCCTTGCTTTAGAAGCATGAAGATCCAGATGCTTTTACCATACCTTGCACTATAGGTGATGTGGAGTTAGCGAGGGCACTATGCAACTTAGGTGCCAGTATTAATTTGATGCCCCTTGCGGTTTACAAGAAGCTTGGATTGGAGCCCTTACTCTAACTAGCATATAATTGTTAATAGTGAATTGAACGGTGAAGAAACCTATGGGGATACTCTATGATATGCTGGTTAAAGTGGAAAAATTCATATTCCCTGAAGACTTTATGATTCTAGATTGTGAAGTCGACTTCGACATCTCAATCATCTTGGGAATATCATTCCTAGCCACTAGGTGAGCCCTAGTGGATATGGAAGCCAGTCAACTCAGGTTTAGATTGAATGATGAAGCATCCAGATGAGCTAATGAATGAAGTCTGAGTAACCAATTTGTCCAAGTCATGCCGTGACAATAAATTAGGTGCTACTTAGGAGGAAACCCAAGGTTTTTGATGTTATCGCATAGTTATAGATTTATTTTCAATTTTTAGATTCGTAGGTAGTTTATTTTCTTGCATTTGATTATAAGTATGGACAATAGGTTGGTTGCATATAGGGTAACAGTGTATTTTATGAAGAGTATGAAGGTACAAGACTAAGTCAGTCATGTTGGTAGAGGAAGAGCATCAGATTGAGTTTCTATGACTGGGCGAGCCCTAGTGGATATGAAAGCCAGTCAATTTAGTTTTAGATTGAATGACAAAGCATCCAGATGAGCTAATGAGTGAAGTCTAAATAACCAATTTTTTCAAGTCGTGCCACGATGATAAATCAGGCGTTACTTGGGAGGCAACCTAAGATTTTTGATGTAATAGCATAGTTATAGATTTATTTTTAGTTTTTGGATTCATAGGTAGTTTATTTTCTTGTATTTGATTATAACTATGGATAATAGGTTGGTTACATATAGGGTAACAATGTATTTTATGAAGAGTATGAAGGTACAGGACTAAGTCAGTCATGTTGGCTTAGGAAGAGCATCAAATTGATTCTCTACGACTGGGTCTATGAGTCGTAAAACACTCTACGACTCATACCTCATCTCGTAGAGGTTTCCAGTAAGTAGGAAAAATATGCACTCTAGTCCATGAGCCAACTTTATGATTCATAGATCAAACTACAAGTCATGAATAGTGCTCGTGAACCCAAGTATATTTTTTGAAATTCTTCTAAGTGTTGAGGGTTGTACGAAACCATGATCTACGAGTCATAAAACCATCTACAACTCGTAATCGGGGTTTCATAAACCCAGGCCCAGTAAATTTCCAATTGATCCGATAAAGTATAAATAGAGGGGTCAAATAATTTTGACCCCACATTTGACCTAAAATTACAAAATCTACCCAATCTACCCCACATCCTCTATTTTCGGCTACCTCTGATTCACTTTTTAGTAAGAATTTTGGCAACCTAGGGTTGTGCTACTACCCACTTGTCTCATCTTTTCAAGTTACATCTCAATTCTTGGTGAGTTTTTGATTTAATTAAAACCCTTAATTTAATTTGTTTAATTGATTAATTTGGACATTGTGTGGGGGTATAGTGTGTCGGAATGAAACTTATGTTTGAATTGAATTTGGGATTACGTGTAATTAAGTTTCCCATTCTTGATTATTGCCTAAGAACTAAATTGGGCATTTTTGTCTTAATTGTTTTGGGTTTATTGTTTGTGTTTATTGAGTCACCCACCATATATGATTGAATGATATTGGATGAGATTGCATGATTTGTGCTTGTGGAATTAGTGGGTGAGGACATAGATGCATGATGTTGTGTTAATTAATTTGAAGTTGTCGAAATTGTGGGATAATTTGTGCTAAATCCTTTTTTCGATGGGTGTGTATGTATGGAAGAACCTGTTGGGGGTAGAGTTGCATTATTGAAATCATGTGGGTGCGTGTGTCCTTGTTTTGATGCTAATAATTAGTTGGTTGAAATGGTCTTGTGGGGTCCATGTGATGAACTCAGGAACTTAAGTGACTAAGTTTTTTGGTTCACGAGTGTCTTTTACAACTCGTGGAGTGATCCACGAGTCATAATTGCCCCTCATGCACAATTCCAAAAACTTGATGTTTCTGACTATCCATCAGACAAGACCTTGTACGAGCGATAGATCACTCTACCGCTCGTAGTTAGGTCTCGTAGGTCCCTGCTTGAGTTTAATTACTCATTAGAATTCTCTATGACCCTAGTCTATGACTCTTAAACTACTTTACAAGTAAGGTTTTCCCCTAACGAATGTTCTTTGCTATTCTAGATTATGTCGAATCCAAGAGGAAGAAAAGATCGTATACCCAAGGAACAATTGGCTCCTCTCGCTCCTCAAGCTCCCCAAGATGGTGAAGTGGCTCATGAAGAGTTCCGTAATGCTCTTACCATGTTGGCTCATGCTATGTCCAACCAAGTCAACCAAGGGCCCAAGCCCCTCATGCTTCTACTCTAGCTTCTAGGGCGAGGGATTTTACAAGAATGAACCCACAGGAGTTCCATGGGCCTAAAGTGGATTAGGATCCTCAAGAATTTATTGATGAAGTGTATAAAGTGTTATCTATTATGAGGGTTAGATTGGAGAAGAAATAGGAGTTGGTGGCCTATCAACTCAAGGGGCGGCTCAAATTCAATTCACCCAATGGAAGATGGATAAGGGGAATGATAATGTCATCCTTTGAAAAGAGTTTAAGGGGGTATTTCTCAATTGGTTCTTTCCTATAGATCTAAGGGAGGCCAAAATGATGGAATTTATGAACCTTAAGCATGGTTCTATGAGTGTGAGGGAGTATGCCCTCAAGTTCAACCAACTTTCCAAGTATGTTCCACAATTTGTGGTTGAGCCAAGGTCTAGGATGAACAAGTTTATGTCGGGAGTGTCCAACTTGGTCAATGAAGAGTGTCGTACCACCATGCTCATAGGTGATATGGGTTTGTCCTGCCTTATGACTTATACCGAACAACTAGAGGGAGAGAAGTTAAGAAAGAGAAGAAGTGGTTTGGCCAAGAGGGCTCATTTTGAAGGTAGATTCCAAAGTCCCAAGAGTGGCTAGTTTCCTCAAGGCCAAGGGTCTTGCAATGCTCCTAATAAGAGGTTTGCTAATGACAACCCAAGGGGCCAAGGTGGTGGTGGTGTGGTGCCTAACCCTATATGCCCAAGATGTGGTAGAGGCCATAATGGCCCATATTTGAAGGATACTAATGCTTGCTATGGTTGTGGTGACGTGGGTCATAAGGTGATGGATTGTCCTCGTAATCAAAATAAGGGTAGAGATGGTAGTTCACAAGGCCAAAGTGCAAATGCGAGTCCAAAAGGAAGAGGAAGACAACAAGGGGATGCCCCAAGGCAAAATTGATTCTATGCTCTTCAAGGGAGACAAAGGGTGGATGAGGTGCCCGATGTCGTCATCGGTATGTTAAAGGTTTTGTATTTTGATGTTTATGCTTTGATAGATCCGAGTGTCACTCTTTCTTTTATTACTTCTTTTGTTGCCAAAAAGCTTCATGTTGGCCCTGAATTATTGTGTGAGCCTTATGAAGTGTCTACTCCCGTTGGTGAATCCATTCTTGCTATAAGGGTCTATAGAAATTGTCCCATTTTCATTTTGCATAAAATCTTGCCTTGTGATTTTGTTGAATTAGATATGGTGGATTTTGATATCATTCTTGGGATGGATTAGTTGCATGCATATTATACTTCTATTGATTGTAGAACCCGTAGAATCAAATTCCAATTCCCTAATGAATCCATCCTTGAGTGGGAGAGTCATGATGCGGTCGTCAAGGATAGATTCATTTCTTGCATTAAGGCACAAAGGCTGATTTCTAAGGGGTGTCTCTACCATCTTGTGAGGGTTAGGGAGGTTGAGTCCAAACTCCTTCCAATAGAGTCGGTTTTGGTGTTTAATGAGTTTCTTAGTATCTTTTCCCTTGAGCTTCTCGATGTCCATCCCAAAAGCAAAATAGATTTTAGCATAGACCTCCTTCTCGATACTTAACCCATTTCTGTTCCACCTTACTATATGTCCCCGACGGAGTTGAAGGAGTTGAAAGAACAATTGACGGATTTGTTGGAGAAAGTTTTTATAAGACATAGTCAATCACCTTGGGGCGCACAGTGTTGTTTGTGAAGAAGAAGGATGGTACTCTTAGAATGTACATTGATCACCGACAACTTAATAGGGTCACTATAAAGAATAAGTATCCTCTACCAAGGATTGATAATCTTTTTGACTAACTTCTATGGGCTAGTCACTTCTCTAAGATAGATCTTGGGTCCGGGTATCACCAAGTGAAAGTGAGGGAGTGTGGCATTCCCAAGACATCCTTACGGACTAGGTATAGGCACTATGAGTTTGTGATGATGTCCATCAGGTTGACTAATGCATCGGCTATCTTCATGGATCTTATAAATAATCTGTAAACCCTATCTTGACATATTTGTGGTGGTTTTTATTGATGATATCTTGAGTTATTCCCATAGTGAGGAGGAGCATGTGGATTACTTGAGGGTGGTATTATAAATCTTGAGGGGGGAGAGGTTGTATGCAAAGTATGAAAATGTGAGTTTTGGTTGAAATAGGTTGCTTTCTTAGGTCATATGGTGTCGGGTGATGGCATTAAGGTAGATACTAAGAAGATGGAGGTGATTAAAAACTGTCCTAGACCTTTGACCCCATCAGATATTAGAAGTTTCTTGGGTTTAGCGGGTTATTACCGAAGGCTTGTGAATGGGTTCTCCTTTATTGCTTCTCCTATGACTAAGTTGACTCAAAAGAAGGCAAAATTTGTGTGGACTGGTGAATGTGAGAAGAGTTTCTAAACTTTGGAAGATAAGCTTGTTTTCGCTCCTATCTTGTCTCTACCGGAAGGGTTAGAAGGGTTTGATGTGTATTATGATACCTCAAGAATTGGTTTGGGTTGTGTTTTGATGCAAAATGGTAAGGTGATAGCTTATTCTTCTAGGGAATTTAAGGTGCATAAAAAGAATTATCATATCCATTTTCTTGAATTGGCCGCCGTGGTATTTGTTTTGAAAAATTGGTGTCATTATTTGTATGGTCTTCATATTGATGTGTTTACCAATCATAAGAGTCTCCAAAATGTGTTCACTCAAAAAGATCTTAACTTGAGACAAAGAAGGTGGTTAGAGCTTCTTAAAGATTATGATATGAGTGTGCATTATCACCCGATAAGGCTAATATTATGACCAATGCTTTGAGTAAGGTGTCTATGGGTAGCCTTGCTCATGTTGATGATGAACGCAAGGAGGTGGCTAGATAAGGCTAATGTTATGGCCGATGCTTTGAGGAAAAAGAGATGAGGCTCATAATGCTTCCTATTTTATTCACCCCGGTTCTACAAAGATATATAGAGATTTGAGAGAGGTGTATCGGTGGGGTGGTATGAAGAGAGACATTGCCAAGATCATATCCAGATATCACAATTGCTAACAAGTGAAGGCCAAACACCTAAGGTCGGGTGGCCTAGCCCAAAATATAGAGATTCCTACTTGGAAGTGGGAGGAAATCAATATGGATTTTATGGTTGGGTTGCCTAAGACTAGAAAGCATTTTGATTGTATTTGGGTTGTTGTGAATCGAATGACAAAGTCAGCTCATTTCCTACCAGTCAAAACTACTTATGGTGCTGAAGATTATCCCAAATTGTATATTCATGAGTTGGTTAGATTGCATGGGGTGCCTTTGTCTATTATTTTGGATCGTGGTGCCCAATTCACTTCTCGCTTTTGGAGGTCCTTCCAAAGAGGTCCTGGTACCAAGGTTAAGCTTAGCATGACCTTTCACCCTCAAACGGATGGCCAAGCCAAAAGAACTATCAAACTCTTGAGGATATGCTTATAGCTTGTGTTTTGGAGTTAAAGGGTAGTTGGGATGGTCATCTTCCACTCATTGAATTTTCTTAGAATAATAGTTATCATTCAAGCATTGG
Source organism: Solanum virginianum (assembly GCA_000787875.1). NCBI lineage: Eukaryota > Viridiplantae > Streptophyta > Magnoliopsida > Solanales > Solanaceae > Solanum > Solanum virginianum. Next base: position 89,842 of record DF358502.1, read on the forward strand.
TATGGCTCCTTTTGAAGCTCTCTATGGTAGACGTTGTAGATCCCCGGTTGGAGGTTTGAGGTGAGGGTGATGGCTTTTTTGGGTTCGGATTTAGTTATGGAAGCCTTAGATAAGGTGAGGTTGATGAGGGAGAGGTTGAAAACAACCCAAAGTAGACAAAAGTCATATTCCGATGTAAGGAGAAGGGATCTTGAATTTAAGGTTGGTGATTGGGTCTATTTGAAGGACTCACCCATGAAAGGTGTGGTCCGATTTGGTAAGAAGGGTAAATTGAGTTCAAGACTTGTGGGTCCTTATAGAGTGTTGAGAAGGATTGGTAAGGTGGCCTATGAGTTGGAGTTGCCCATTGATATGAATATGGTCCATCTGGTCTTCCATGTATCTATGTTCAGAAAGTGTGTGGGTGACCCAAATGCTATTGTACCCTTGGATATTGTGGGTGTGGTGGAAGATAATTTGAATTATGAAGAGGTTCCGGTAAAAAAAATTTATAGGCAAGTGAAGAGGTTGAGGAACAAGGATATAGCTTCAGTTAAGGTCCTTTGGAGGTACCAACAAGTTGAAAGTGTCACATGGGAAGCCGAGGTGGACATGCAAAAATGATATCCCTATCTCTTCCACTCTCTGAGATTTTTTCTAAAGTGATGTTTAAATGCGTTGTTACATTCATGTTGGGCTGAATTCCTCATGATTACTTCTCTCATGTACATCTCTTTGACATTCAGGGACGAATGTTCCCAAGGAGGAGATATTGAAACGCCCCAAAAATGCCCAAAAATATGCCTCTGAAGATGCCCATAATCGTAATTTTCATATATCTCAAAATTCATATGTGATATCAAAAATTTGACATCATATTCAAGATCAGGGGGCAAGATTGAGTGGGAAATGGGTATAATCCTGATTTTAGAACAACCGTAGTGAAATTTCATTTTTCAAAAATTTCCTTATCTAGTGTTGATCCGCGCCCCGGCCGCGATGCGCTAGGGGCGCAGATCAGTGTTATTTTTGTCCCTAGCTTTCAGTTTTGGCCTAAGACTTTAAGGTCTTGGGTCCATGCCCTCCTATGCATAAAAGCACCTATACTTAGCCATTTTTCAACTCTATATCACTCAAGACACTCGCAAAACCCTCTCTAACACTTAGCCAAATATTTTATCCAAATTCAAGTGTCCCAAACTCAATTCGAATCTCAAGAACTTCATTCAAGCTTCAAGTTCTCATTCAACCTACATCAAGAAAATCCCAAATTTGAGGTATGTGAGTTTCAACTATTGAGTTTTTTCACCCATGGTGCCTAACCTTCCTTTTTATGTAAACTGCATGTTTTCAAGTTGCATTATCTATGGGTATCTCTTATTATGAAATTGATTATAAACAATTTTGGGGTTTCATAAAATGTTGACTATTTTGGCATGTTTTTGAACTACGAATCTATGATCTATTATGAGATTTGATGAGGGGTTTCAAGGTATCTTGCATGAGGGTTTTACTATGTTTTGGTGGGTTAATTTACATTGAGTTTTCTCATATCATTTCACTCTTGAATTGCATGATTTTGAACTAGCATTATATACTCGCTAAGTGTTTGATAAAATGTCTTGACATGAATTATTGGGTTATTGATGGTCTATGATATAGTTTACATGATAAGTGACTTTATGATGATGAAGGGATTGTATGTATGTATTGCATTCATGAAAAATATCTATAGTGTTGCAAGTTGACTCTACCTTGTTGAGGGGGTGATATACCTCAACCACTTTGATAGAGGGTGTTATGCCTATCTACCATGTTGAGGGGTATATACCTTGACTATGATGGGGGGTGCTATGCCCATCTACCATGTTGAGGGGTATATACCTTTTTGGTGGGTTAATTTACATTGAGTTTTCTCATATCATTTCACTCTTGAATTGCATGATTTTGAACTAGCATTATATACTCGCTAAGTGTTTGATAAAATGTCTTGACATGAATTATTGGGTTATTGATGGTCTATGATATAGTTTACATGATAAGTGACTTTATGATGATGAAGGGATTGTATGTATGTATTGCATTCATGAAAAATATCTATAGTGTTGCAAGTTGACTCTACCTTGTTGAGGGGGTGATATACCTCAACCACTTTGATAGAGGGTGTTATGCCTATCTACCATGTTGAGGGGTATATACCTTGACTATGATGGGGGGTGCTATGCCCATCTACCATGTTGAGGGGTATATACCTTGACCACTTTGATGGGGGTGCTATGCCCATCTACCATGTTGAGGGGTAGATATCTCAGTCACCTTACAAGGGGGTTGCATGCCTTGGACTCTAAGTAATAGCTTGCTTTGTCTATGATGATGGTCTCTTCCTACACATGTAACCTATATTCTAAAGATATATATATTTTACAAGCATGTTTTACTTCAAACATTGATCATGCATGTCATATTGTTATTATACTTACCCATTGATTATGTTTATGGATTTTGACTAAGTTGCCTATGTCTTTTTGCATTGCATCCTACATAGTTAGTTCATTTAAACATACTAACATATACTCTATGCCTACATGATGTTACCATGTAGGAACCAAAGCACCTCTTGATCATCCTCCACATGGATAGCCTTGACATTTTGGACTATTAAGGTGTTTATTAGTTGGGTTACTTGGGAGTTTTGTAGATTTTTGAATTAACAGAAAAATTATCGAGATAAAATGAGTTTTCGGATAAATCCCTAGTAAATGACCTCGAAATGGAATTCTCATGATTCCATTAGCTCCAGAACGGTTGAATTAGGCTAGGAGCATATTTGGTGCAATTATTGCATGGATTGCAAATTTGGACGTTGGAACCGATTAATAGTTACCCAGTCAATGCTCCTAGGAATCGTGCCCTGGATGAGAATTTTGATATTGTAGTTGGCTTCAGAACATCGATTTTGGTCTAGGGTGACTCTTCATTTGATAACGAGGATGGCCGGATGTAATTTGACCCTCTAGGGGCTTTCCATTAAAAGTTGTGTATAAAGAAGTGAGACCCTCACTTTATCATACGAAGCTCCATTGGAAATATCAAATACATCATTGGATATGGAATGTTGAAATCTATGGGGTTACAATATTCGTTTGCGAAAATCAAAGTTAGGACGATCCCAAAACGATGAAAATGAGATTGAAGGTGTTACGGCCCAAGCCTAGGGCCTAGACGTGATACGGCGAACGGGGAACCTGAAGGTACCCCAAACAAGTCTCTTAACTTGTCATTATATATCCTTGGTCGCGAAAGCAAGAGTGCTACATAGGAGGTGGAGTTGGACATGATGAAACGATATCCCCATATTTTCCAATCTACTCAAGTATAAGGTACTAGGTTCTTTCTATTCCAAGTGGTCCTAATTCTTTCACTCTTGAGTTTCATCGCATGACATGCATAAATGTGTATGAAAATGATTTTTATGATGTTTTGAATTATTTGAATATATTTTGATATGAGTTTTAATAAATTTATGATTTTCAAGTGATGAAATATGCATTGTATCTTGTGTTTAGGTGTTTCATGTTCTAAATCAATCCTTTCAAGCCTTGTTCTACCACATTCGAGGATGAGTATTCCCAAGGGGGAGATGACGTAAGGACCCAGACTTTGATGACCTTAATGGAGGTTGGAAATTTGGTTTTGGAAAGTTTTAGACCAAGGTGACGCTTCAGGGATGCCTTCACGGTCCGTGTGAGGGTATACAGACCGTTTGGAGGCTTCTTGAAGTGCCCTTTGGCCTTGTGTGGGGTGTGTAGGCTTTAATTTGGAGTTTGAGACC
>DF358501.1:2798-14556 GCA_000787875.1 Solanum virginianum
TTTGGGATGGATCCACTCCCCTAGTTCTTCGTCCCCTACCTCGGCAAAGTATGGGACGGCTCTAGCAGCGTGGACAAGACGCTGTATCACCACAAAGCTCATAGTGGTAGTTATCTATTAGAGAAACTTCCCAAGTTAAAAGATATATTTACCAGTTTTCAGCATGTTAATTTCAACATACTAAGTACTTATTATCATTATTACTTCATTATGAGATATGTATATGTCTTTTAAGAAATATTATGTTATTTTAAGATACTATTTTGGCCATCTTACATATTGTACATACCATGTACTGACTTCCTTAGGACCTGTATCATAAAATGATGCAGACGAAGGTGACAGAGTTTTTCAGCAGGTGCTTCGTTGAGAACTTGACAGCTTCCAGTCTTTTGGTGAGGCCTCTTCTCAGCCCGAGGCTCTTGAGTTATCTATATTTCATTATCATTTTTATTTTTAGTTCTGGCTATTTAGGGTCTATCCCAGAGTCCTTTCAGACAGCTTTAGTAGAGGTTCCATAGACTATGTGTCAATATTTTACTTTCAGTTTATTCAGATATTGCTTATGAACTTTTACACTTAGTTATGCAGAACATTCTTGTTTAGCTTGTTGTTTTTATAGCCTTTTTCATTATTATTTGAGTCTTCCATTGAGTAAGTAGTCAGGCCAAGTGGTTCGCTCGGGACCAGAGATGGTTTTCGGGTGTCGGTCACATCTAGGGTGAAGGCTCAGGGTGTGACACTGTTCCTGAATCACGTTATAAATTAAATTTTGTTATATATGATGTAATTAATTATCATTAAGATTATGTGATTTGGAGGAATTAAATTTTAATTTTAAATTTGAAATTTAAGAACTTAATTATAGATTTGGTTGAGTTTTGGGGTTTAGGCTAGACATATAGTAATATGGGTATTATGAGTTTTGAAATCTTATGGTGATAGTTTATTTGACTAGATCGTGGTCCTACGGATTCCATTCGAAAGAAAAAGGCCCAAGTGTTAGATTGATTGTGAATCGACTAAGGCAAGTTGACTTTCAAAATTTTGTAATTCTCGTAGAATTCTCAAATTATCCTTTCTCCTATGTGTGATACATGAAATATTTTAATATTATAAAAAATAAAGTGATTAAATGTAAATGTGATTTAGTGTGTTATTGTGGCACTTGAATTGGAAAATGTGATTACCTGATGAGAATTTTATTTTTTGAGATATATTGTCATGGTTAGTGATGATGAGTGAATTTGTTTGTGAAATTCATCTAATGTTCATTCATTCTATGTCACACATATTTGCATTGATTATGGATATTGAGATGAGTGAGATGGAAAATATTGGGATCGAGGTATTTACTGGTCGAGATTTGATGTCGAGGTCTTTGTCGGCGAGATTATGATGTTGAAATCTTTACGAGTGATATTGTTATGTTGAGGTCTTTGCCGGCGATGATAATATGCCGAGATCTTTATCGGAGATGTTGTGATGTTGAGGTATTTTTCCAGTGATGTTATGAGGCCGAGGTCATTACTGGCGATTAGTGTATAAGCATTGCATCTCATCCTTGCATATTCTTGTGTGTCATGATGTTATTCTTGCAATTGATTGTGTTATCACTTATGAGTTGTAGCTTGTGCTTTGGAATTTTGATATTGTGAAAAACTATCTTTATTATGTATTATGTATTGCTGGGCTAGGTTGACTTTCTCTGCAGGTTGTATTTCTGGAGGTTGATTGGGACGAAAGGAGTTTGTGTATTTTATTGGACTTGCCTTGTTTTGTTAGTTGACTTGTTGTGTATCGTGTTGCTTTTGGTGCTCACCCCTTGCTTTTACACTTGTGTAGGCTCTGAGTCCCGACAATGAGTAGTATATTTCCTTGATTATCCGAGGCTTCCCAGGAGATTTAGAGAGATAGTTATTTTCATCTGGCTGATTCTCTTATTCCTATTTCTTTTGTGCTTTGTTTTCTTCGAGAAGAAAGACACTTCAGACTTGTACTTCTTTGATTTTCTGTATTGCTAGTGTATTGTACAAGTGACAACCAATCCTTGGATGGTATTTAAGTTTGTCGAGATTTTCAGTTTTAATTATCTATTCTACTTAATCACTTCCGTTCGTTATTTCTATTTTCTTTTGGGTTAAGGCTGACTTGTTCGGGTTGGGATTGAGCAAGTGCCATCACGTTCATTTTTATGGATCGTGACATAATGACACCAAAATTTTTACGTGGAAACCTTTTTAAATAAGGGAAAAATCACTCAAGAGGGGAGCAATTGATATCACTATAGTAAGAAATTTTACACCGTGTAGGCACGAGTACAATATTCAAAAACTTCTACACACAAAAGAAATACCCTTTTTTGATTTTTCACCTTACTAAAAAAAATTACTCACACTCTATTTTTCTTCACGGACTATTTTTCTTATATAGTCTAAGTATACCTCACAGAAAAATGCTCTGTATTCTTCTTTGAGCTCTCTATTTATAGTGGAAGAATTGTTCTCCACCGCTTCTCTTGACCAATTAGAGAAGAGGATGGCGGCAAACAAACTTTGCGATTTTCTTATAAATAGGTTACAACAAGCAATTTTTTTCTCTCTTTTTTTTTAAATGGATGTGGAACTCACCAAAAACACGGGCTGCTAGGGGAATTTTTTATTTTAACGTTTGACTTTTCTAATGTCCACATGTCATTTGGTTGGTTTGCAAATAAATTATATTGGCCAGTTAAATGTAATTACACTTATATGTCATGTCATAAAAAATTATTTAATACGTACATATTTTGAATAGTAAACGTGTTCAAGGTACAATTCTTAATTAAAGTGTTGAATTGAATTATGGAGAGGGCTACAAATACTTAGAGTTTGTTTGGATTGACTTATTATTTTTGGGTTATTTCCCTATTACAATTTAAAAACAAGTGCTTAAAAGCACTTTCTAATATCATCTAAACACTTTAAGAATGCTTAAAAATTATTTTAGATTAAAAGCACCAAAAAATAAGTCGATCCAAACTGGCTCTTAAGCCTTCTTTATTTGGTCAATCCTTCAATCACGGAAGATCATTCCCTTTTGAAATAGAATCCGTAACCCAGAGACATGTACACCTCAATCATATCCTTTAATTAGCATGAATCAAAAGAGCTACCTAACAATTGTACTACTACTCTATAACTACAACTATATAGCTATTCCAAATATTTATTGGACAAAGGAACAAAAACAAATCAAAGAGCTGAAATAAAGTACCTACATAATGAACTATTCCCCATCTAATTTGTTAGGTAAATATGCTCCCTAATTTTATTTATTTTTTCATAAATATTTTAATTATATTTGAATCGATGCAATGTCTCTATCTCTATGAAGTAGGTAGAGATAAAATCTATGTTGTTGTCTATACCCTAAAATATGTTTTGATGTATTTTTTATGCATTCATGTTTTTTATGTATAAATCTACTATTGTTGTCATCCGAAATTAAAAGTAAAAAATAATACATATAACCCTAAAGTTGGAAATTCTGTTTATGTGTGCATTTATAGTAAGTTTCCTCTCACAGATTAATTTTTATAATAATTAAATTTGTAGTCAACACTCAAAATCTCCCTTGCATATACTACAACATAATCACTGAAAGGTAATATTCACTACTTGATTACTTTTATATGAAAAAAATATTTTCCTCTTTAGTGAATAATTTTTAAAGGTTTATCTGTTGTCCTTTGAATGACCTGTAGTATAAACATTTATTCATATTAATAATTAATAATATTTAAAAGGCTTAAATTTCAGAGATTTCTCCATTTTAGCTCTATGCTCTTTTAAAAAAAACTATTTCCTTCAAATTTGAATCAACTAGTTGAATATGTACGAAGAATGAAGAAAAATGTTAAAAGATTTTTACGCACCATGAGAAAAAATTTGCCAATGTCTGTTTATCATCATTTTAGGCCACTCTAAAACTACATTACTACACAAATTAAAATTTAAATCCACTAAATTTGAATGAAAAATGTCTCATATAAATATCGTATATTTAGATGCTCAATCGAAACAAGTCATAGCTCGAGTGTCGAAATAAAATTTACTAACAAATCTAATGAATTATTAATATATTAAGCAAAGTAGTTAATTTATTTTATCAAATAATACTAAAATGTTATTTTTATCCACAACACACAACGACAGTTCTATTCAATTCTTTATATATCACGAAATGATAAAATATTGGATTGACTTGTTTTTTGCTTATAAGTTAAAAGTTATAGGTTGACTTTCTTGGCTATCTTAAGAAGAAAATAAAATTTATTAGAATATGATTTTTTTTCTTTATTAGCACGGTAATTATTTATTTTAAATTCTTTATCATAGTTTGATGATGCATATTTAAAAGTATTTGTATCATTTATATCTCTAGTGAAAAATACTACAATTTCAAATCATAAGGAATGTTTGTATATATTCTGTCTAGATTTAATTGATAAATCTTTTCAATAAAGACTTTTATATAAATAATAGTGACATATAACACAATTTTAAATTAAAAATTATTGGACCAACTAAAAGAATATATGCATATTATTATATTTGACTAGACATAAAGCTTATGAAATCTATATTTTTCAATATATTATGTTTATATAATTTGTTTTAGTTTTTTTAATCGGTGATAATTTTCATTAATTTACTTTAGAATGAGAAATTAAAATAGTACTATTTGCATCTCTATTAAAAATAATATGATAATTGGCAGCAATATATAATAACTATGTTGCTATCGTAGTTTTTTTTAGTATGAAGAAAATAGTCTCTATTTAAGTATTTAAAAGCAAGACAAGATCGATAGAATAAATGTTTCTAGAATTAAAAAAGAAAATTGTGTTTATGTGGTAATAAAGTGATCTTGTCGGCATTCTAGAATTACCATGATTGTGTTATTTAGTTTTATATTAAAAATTTGTGGTGAGATATTTTATCATAGATATTTATCATTTGCCTTGATATGATGAGTATAATTACAAATTTGCCCGTACATTAGTAAAATATTACTGAATTGTCCTTGGTCGTCCATGGATTGATTTTTATATATATATATGGTATGAACATTCCTAAGAAATGACCTAGGTTCATTCTATAACAGCTTAAATATCTTTGTATTAGGCAATTTATATTGTAGCTAAAAATATTAGATGAAAAATCACACAGCTTGAAGATTGTATATAATTGATAAACTTCAGCTCTACCAGCTACCAGGCACAATAGGTTTTCCAGTAGATGACTTGCCAAGTACATAACCAACACCACATAAATCAACTCCAACTCCACGAGAATTTGATCCAAGCAAAAGTTCTAGTGGTTGATACTCCAATTTAAATAATTAGATCTATTTAATTTATAATATATAATATTAGATGATGATGGAACAATTTTAGTCATGACAGGTTTATTCTCAGACATCTTAACTACGAAAATGATCAAAAGTTGCAAAGGATAAAAAAAACTAACATCATACTAGTTGAAAAGAGCAATAAATAGACACCGCAACTGAATCAAGCTGCCACAACATGATTTTCAGATTTTATGTCATTGATGTAATAAAGGTAAAAATAAACTTAGAATAAAGAAAATATTGTCCAAACAAAGATTTAACACTAGCAATCAATCTGAAGTTCACTGGAATTGATGAAATGATGTTGGGACAGCAAGCCTAGATGTATTCTGCCAAATCCAAGCAGCTGAAATCTTTTCTCAAAATGCTAGGAAAGTTTTGAAATTCTTAACCAAAATTGAGCCTAGTGGCTCTAATACCATGTAAGTTAACAAAAAAATATATTTCATTATCTCAGTATTATATATATACTGATCTTTAAAATATTCTGTAATACTCCCCCTCAAGTTAGAGCATATATATTGATCATGCCCAACTTGTTACACAAATAGTTAACTCGAGCTCCATTCAACGATTTTGTGAACAAATCAGCTAGTTGCTCTTCTATCTTCACATAACTTGTGGAAATCATGCTTTCTTGATTCTTTTCACAAATAAAATGCATTCCACCTCAATGTGCTTAGTTCTTATGGCAGTCCACCTCAATGTGCTTAGTTTTTTCATGATACACCGGATTTGAGGCAATATGAAGAGCAGCTTGATTATCACACCAAAGTTGCGAGAGTATTGGATACTTTAACCTAACTTTACTTAAGAGGTGATGTACCCACATAATCACACATATATATTGTGCCATATCTCTATACTCCGTTTCTACATTAGATCGAGATACAATATTTTATTTCTTACTTCTCCATGACACCAAATTTTCACCCATAAAGATACAATAGCTAGTAGTAGACCTTCTATTAATCTTGGATTCAATCCAATCGACGTCTACAAAACACTCAAAGCGAGTATATCCATTGCTGTTATATACTATGGCAAGTCCAGAGGTGCTTTTCAAGTAACATAATATTTGCACCAAAGCTACCTAATGTTTGACCATAGGCATTGGCATAAACTGACTAACAACACTTACTACATAAGCAATATTTGGACAAGTTACAATGAGATAGTTTAATTTCTCAATTAATCTTTTGTATCTCTCTGGATCATCGAAGGGATCACCATCATCTTTTATTAGTTGCATATTGGGAACCATTAGAATACTACAAGGCTTGGCTACTGACTTTTTAGTTTCCTTGAGAAGCTCAAGGATATACTTTCTTTGAGATAGAAATATTTCCTTCTTACTCCTACTTACTTTTATTCCAAAAAAGTATTTCAATTGTCCCAAGTCTTTCGTGTGAAATGTCGAGTGCAAGAATGATTTAAGAAAAGATATTTCTGCATAACCACTCCAATGATATTAATGTCATCAACATACATAAAAAGAAGAATAATGTCAACTGCTGATTGTTTGTATAAGACCGAATGATCATATTTGCACTTTTCCATTCTCCCGGTGAGCAACAAAACTAAGTGGTTGCTCCATATACACGTCTTCTTGGAGATTACCGTGAAGAAATGCATTCTTGAAATCTAGCTGATGTAGCGGTCAATTCCTAGAAGATGCTAGAGAAACAAATAAGCGAACAAAAGTGAGTTTGCCCACCGGACAAAAAGTATCAGAATAATCCACCTCATAAGTGTGAGCATATCTTTTAGCCACTAGTCTAGCTTTAAGCCTAGCCATGAAACGATCAAGATATACTTTGACCGTAAAAATTTATTTACATCCCATAACCTTCTTCTCCTTTGGTAAGTCCACCAAATCTCAATTGTGATTTCTGTCTAACATATGTATCTCCTCGAGACTCAAAGTTTCCTCAACTATTTTGGGTACAAAGATAAAATCTAGAGAAGCAATAAAAGAGGAAGATGCAAGAGACAAGTGATCATATGAGACAAAATTAGCAACAGAATATATTGATTGAAAATGACGCTTACCTTCGCGAAGAGAAATGGGAATGTCAAGATTTTCTGTTAGAGCAAGATTGACCAGAGGAGGATACAATGACAAAAGAGTTGGTAAAGTACATGTATCATTGATCACTTATCGCCTAGAATAAACTTGAACTATTAACGGATTTGTTTGAATAGGAGGAACATCAGAATACACATTTTTAGTTGGCTTCCCAACACTACCAGGAACTTCTTTATGGTGTTCAGAGCTCGATGGAGTGGTCTTATAAATGAGTCATTCTTCTTGTTTCTGCCTTTGAGTAAGAGAAGTGTCGGGAGAGGAAAAAATAAAGTATTTTTCGAGAACACCATATCTATCGACACCATGCATTTGTTAAGTGTTAGAGAGTAGCACCGATAGCCTATCTACAAGTGAGAATATCCCAAAAAGACACACTTCAAGGCCTTTAATCTAGTTTAGTAACATGGGGTCACAAATCACGAACATATCAAGTACTCCCAAACACTCTTGGCTCGAATGGAAATAATTGTTTATTAGAAAAGAGAACACCATAGGGAATATCACCATTAAGCATTGCGGATAGCATGCGATTAATCAAAAAATTAGTTGTCGATACCACATCCATCCAATCTTGCTTAGGTACCTTCATTTAGAATAGCAAAGCACAGACAGTTTCAAGCAAATGTCTATTTTTTCTCATAGTCGCTCCATTTTGTGAGGATGTATCCACACACAAAGATTAATAAAGACTACCATATTGATTTATGTAGTTTTGAAATGATGCTGACATAATTTTTTTTATCATTATCACTCCTCAATATATTTATAGAAGCAATAAATTGTGTCTTAATCTCAGCACAAAAATTGAAGAAATGGGAGAACACTTCAGAATAATTTTTCATAAAGTAAATCCATGTCATCCGAGAAAAATCATCCACAAAAATAACAAAATATCTGAATCGAACTTTAGACATAATAGGACATGTGTAGACAGTGAAGTTTTGTTGATGAAATTTATATTAAATATGAATTAAATCTTAAATTCATGATGCATTGACCAAGTCAAATTATAGGTTAATAAGGTTGGATCGAAATTCAAATGAAAATGATATGACTTAAATGAAACCCCAATTAGTCCATTAAGTCTACAAAATGACTCCAACTCATACTCTTCAAGACTAAGGTCCAAATTCCTTAAAATACTTGGACCAAAGTACCCCTAAAACCTAGCTCACACCTATATAAAGGAATCTTCATAAGACCAAAGGGGACATAAAAAATACAGAGAGAATCCTTGCTCTTCCGTAGTGATCTGCAAGTCTTCTGCATACAAAGAAGTCTTCATCTCCAAGTACTGAGCCACAAGTATTTCATCGATTCAAGAACTAGATAATGTCTTGAGTTGAAGATCGTGAAGAGAAGAATCAGAGGATTACATATTTTATTTAGATTTTATAAAGATTGTAACCTTCGCACAAATTATTCAAATAAATATCATTATTTGTCGCTATTTTCGTTTCTTGATTATCATTTTTCAGGAACGAAACTTAATCGCTTACAATATGGTCCCCAACTATCTAAATGAACTAATTGAAAAGTAAAATCAGTCCGCTTACTATTTCTAGAACTTAATGAGTTTCAATGGTGTTTTGCAAGATGATAAGACACATAGTCTATTGAAGGTACATCATCAAACTGAGGACATAATTTCTTCAAATTTGATAAAGAAAGATGTCCCAAACAACAATGTGCTTCAAATGACAAAATAATATTGGAGCAAGGAACCGATGGAGTGTCCATTCATTAAGAATGAGAGTCGTCTAATACATGTCATTTATCGATAATCTACTTTGTTATAAAATTCTAAAAGCGATAATGATCGAAAAATAAGGAGATAAAATATTGTAGTTTTTTGGTAAGCTTACTCACTAAAAATTAGATTAAAGGCAAGACTAGGTAAGCTTGGCACAAATGACAAAGTAATAGATGAAGTGGGATTAACAGTTCTAAATCCCTCAATGGCATAACTAAACCCATCAACTATGGTAATAGAGGGTGATATTTTATGTGATCGAAATTTAGAGATTATTTTAGGTATTACTTGTCATGAGATATGTGGCACCCAAATTGATAGCCCAGTTGCTTAAAGATGAAATAAGACATATGTTATCTGACTCAGTAAGGGAAGGGGCTAGAGTAGTTTCCTTCATTGATTCCTGATACATTGAAAGTTTTGCATACTTATCGGCTGAAATTGTAACCGTTAAGGATGAACTAGAAGCAGTAACAACAATGTCAATCTAAGTTAATTTGAATCTGTTGGTTGTGAATCTGTAGTTTCTTATAGTTTTGCTTTATGTGACCAGATTCCTAATAGTAGCAAAAAGTATTGTCATTTTTTCATTATTTCCTCGTTTGTTATTATTCCATCTCCTAGCATTATTGTTGTTGTTCCACCTAACTGCATGATTATTATGATTTCATTTTTCTATATCATTTTTGTTGTTTTATCTTCCTACATCACTAATGTTATTTAATCTCCCATTATTATTCCTTTCTCCTCCTTTTGCAACAAACACACTAATCTGTTGATTGAATAGAATACTTTCTATATGCAACACCCGACTGAAAACATCTTGAGAGAGGTAATCTTAGAACTAGATATGAGACATATCTCATTGTCTATTATGAGATATGTGGTACCCAAATAAATAATCCAATTGCTTAAGTAGAAAATGAGACATATGTTACCTGGCTCAGTAAGGGAAGGGGTTAGAGTAGGGTTCTTGATACTTTCTAAGTCTTGTATACTCATAGGCTGAAATTATAACAGTTAAGGATGAACTAGAAGCAGAAACAACAATGACAGTTTGAGTTTGAGTTTGAATTTGTTGGTTGCGAATCTATAATTTCTTCCAATTTTGTTTTATGTGACCGAGTTCCTTATAGTAGCGACAAGTATTGTCCTTATTCTATCTCCCAGCATTATTGTCTTCTCCTTTGTTAGTATTCCATCTTTCAGCATTATTGTTGTTGTTCTACATTCCTGCATCATTATTATGATTTCATTTTCCCATATCATCTTTGTTGTTCCATCTTTCAGCATTATTTTTGTTGTTCCACCTTCTAGCGTCATTATTATGATTTCATTTCTCTGTATCATTTTTGTTGTTTTATCTCCCTACATCATTGTTGTTATTCAATCTCCCACCATTATTCATTCCTCCTCCTTTTGCAACAAGCACATGACCTGTTGATTGGATGGAGTATTTTTTGTATGCAACACCTAACTAAAAACATCTTGGAGAGAGGTAATCTCAGAACTGGATAAAATATGTGACCTAGCAGTCTCGAAATCAGAAGAAAGTCCAGTTAAAAAATACATTATTGCCATTTCTTCCTTTTGAGCTTGTAGCATTTTGATATCAATACTGAATGGTAGAAGTTCATTTAGTTTCCTATAGGTTTTCTTAAACTCGATAAAGTATGTAGTGAGTGACTTAGCTTCCTTCTTAGAATGATAGAAAGCCTTACAAACTTCATAAATTCGAGATAGATTACATTTTTCAAAATATAAGTACTCCAAATAATCCATTTGCTCTTTCACAAACTCACAGTGATTAATCAAATCAACTACTTCATTATTAATAGAGTTTATGATTTGCCAGAATAGTCTAGGATCATCTCTATGCCAAGATTTTTAAGTATAATTAGTTGGAAGATCTTGGATAAGACGATCATCCTTATGCAGGTAGATTTTGATTTCTCTACTTTAATCTAAATAAATAGATCCATATTTAATTTATAATATGTAATTTTGGATAATACTGAAACAATTTTAGTCATGATAGATTTATCCTCAGACATCTTAACTATTATTTAACCGAGAATGTGATCACAAGTTGCAAAAGATTAAAAAAAACTTAACACCAAACTGATTGAAGAGAGCAATAAATCAATAGTAGAACTGAATCAAGAAGCCTTAAAAGAACAACATGATTTTCAAATTTTATGTCATTGATGCAAAGGCAAAAACAAAACTGAAAATAATATTGTCCAAATAAAGATTAAATACTAGCAATCAATCTGAAATTCATTAGAATAGATGAAAGGATGCTGGAGCAACAAGCCTAGATATATTTTGCCAAACTCAAATAGTTGAAATTTTTTTCCAAAATACTAGGAAAAAATTTGAAATTTCTTAACCAAGATTGAGCCTAGTGACTCTGATACATATAAGTTAACAGAACAATATATTCTATTATCTCAGTATTACATGTAGAAATACACTAGAAAGAAGCTTTATCAAAGATAAGAAAATATTCTACAGAT
>DF358501.1:30322-43624 GCA_000787875.1 Solanum virginianum
TATTTTCCCATTTCTCTCCCTTTCAGCTCAAAATGTTTTTAAGATGAAGCCAATATTAGATCCATGTGTCAACATATCTGATTGAGCTTTGGCTGAAATAAGATCAATGCAAAGAATTTTGTTATTGGTCTTCTGCAAAGTTTAAAATAGTTTTGGTAGTCAAAGGCTTTCAGAATGTGATAAGACTTTAGACAATAATACTTAATATTTAGCAGACATGTAAACTTCGACTGGAGTACATTTTAACCCTTTGAATGTCTTATATTTTATTTGAACGTTTATGATTAGCAGTCAGAATTAATTGCTATTTATGTTTGAGTGGTAAACTGCTTTCCAGTAACCTCTGCAAAGAAAAGAAACGTGTACCTGAACAGCTTAATACACCCTTTTCTTAAGAAGAAATGTGTGAGATGCTCTTTGTGTGATGCTTTTAGGTAACCATGATGTTTAATTCCATGAGTGCAGAAATTCTCTTTTGATGACCAAGGCATGCAGATACGCACCAGATTTAGTACCGATGTGCTTTACGAGCATCTTGTTTGGGTTCCAGCTTATGATGAGTTGCTCACAGGCTTTGCAACAAATAGCTACTTTTGCCGCTGATCGTTGATGCGAGTTAAAATTTAGTAGAGTTTGTTTTTGGTATTCAGCCATGCTCCATTTTCTGTAAGGTTTGTTTATTGCAAGAGGATAAACAGTTTAGAAAAGGATCAAATTAGTTGGCAGTTTTCTGTACAATGGTGCAGCAAAAACTAGAAATATCCTTTTGTACCCTTTTGCAGGAGCAATGAAAGCTAGGATCTTTTTATGATTCTCTTTCTATGACAATGGTGAAAAGATTGCAGTAGTCCACGATGAAAGCTAGGATCTTTTGGATTACCCAAATTTTCGAATATTTTAGTTTTTTCCAATAAAGTATTCATGTAAATATATGATTAACTGCTGCTTCAAATATAATATCTAGGGTGTTTTCTAAGAAAGTAACACAAAATATGATATGAGTTATGACACTAAACTAAATCATCAAATCACATGAAATAAATATTGCAAATAAATAAGTCATAATGAAAACAGGAAAGGGCCTAAAATACTTTTGAATTGCCGAAAAAGGTACAAAAATATCTACCATTCACTTTTGGGGTCAAAGTTAACCTTCTCTTTTACAGATTTTTTATTAAATAATTATTTCAAACACTTGGTGGTTATCTATTGGTCAAAATTTAATTATTTAAAATTATTATAAATTAAATTTGACTCACCTCAAATTATCCAAACCTGCCCCAAATTCACCTACCCACCCCAGTTTCTCAATTTGTTTACTGTTCAAACATCTCTTGGTTGCTTAAACAATTTCGTTTATTTAAACATCTCTTGATTGCTTAAATAACTTCTGATGATAAGAATGTGAAGAAAAATAAAAAGAGAGGGAATAAGAAAATTTGAAATATGCAATATAAAAAAGTGGATAGTTTTTTAATATTATAAAATTGTCCTTGTTATAAACAGATTCTATTTATGATGAATGTCTATTATATGGATTCTTTTAATAATTAGGAATCCTACTTGAAAATCAATTTAGTTTCTTACTTAGACACCAAGTTAATTTTTTCCTATAATTATAAGAGTTTCCTTCATTATAATATACATTTGAATATTATTCAAAAGCAATAAAAAATTCTCTCTTCTCCCCTACTTTATTCTTTCATAACAATCCTAATGTTTTAAAAATTATAAATTAAACTTCAAACTCATTTAATTTACTTTGACTAGGTCAAAGTCCCTCATCTTTCATTCCCGCTCTTAAAAAAGGTCACTTTTACTTCTTCTTATTCAAGTCTATATGGTGAAACTTCGATCGGAATTCAAATAGTGTTTTCCATTCAAGCTCTAACACAAATTGTTCATCGTTTCATATGTGCCTTCTAAATATAGTCAAACTTTTTTTTTTAATAGTATTCTCTACAAAATATTTTATTATAACCACGGAACATTAAAAAAAAAAATTGTATGTTACACTAGATGTTCTCTATAACAACATTTTGTCAACCTCTATTAGCAACAAATAACATCAACATGAAGGAGATCACAAAGCGATAATCCACTTCAATGTGCTTAGTTCTCTCGTGAAAAACGAGGTGCCTAGCAATCTGTAGAGCGGATTGACTATCAACAATAGACAATTATAGGAGAGGGAAAGGGATGGTGAACTAAGGGAAGACTGACAATAACAATAACATATCTAGTGAAATTCCACAAGTAGAGTCTGAGGAGGGTAGAATGTACACAGACCTTACCAATACCTCATGGAAATAGAGAGGTTATTTCTTGAAAATCCTCGTCTTAAAAATCCATAAGCAGAATAAACTAAATATGACAAAAAGGAATAGAAAGGGCTTCTAAAAACAAAGAGCGATAATGACAAACATGATATAAACACGACTATTCCTGCTATCCTACTAAACCCCAAGGCCAAACATCCAACTAATCTTACCAACCAATTAGTCTGTTACTCTAATTCGCGACCTCCACTCCTTTCTATCTAAAGTTAAGTTACGTCCTCGGTGAGATCAAGTTTCGCCATATCTAAGGGAAGACTAAAGAGTGCTCAATCATTCTAATTCTCCCATCACTTTACAGTATATAAACTGTAAAAAAAGAGTTATACAAGTGTCTTTTATTGATGATTTGCTTATGTTTTACAAGACTAATATTGCTTCCATTACTCTATTGCCGAACACTTCCAGAAATTCTATGTTGCCTCCAGATTGCAAGCAAACTTAGATAAAAGTTCTATCTATATCTGTGGACTTATACAAACATCTACTTGGCTACACAGAAGGGAAACTTCCATTCAAGTATCTTTGAGTGTGCCACATTAAGAGGAAGCCACTGTAAACTATGCCTACACCAAAACAACTGCTTGGATAGTCCCAAAAATTATTGAATGCAAGGACACTCTAATACATATAACTTCTCTACAAGAATCCCTCAATCAAAGACTGAATCAGTAGCGAAACGCTTACTGCCTCCTTAAACCCCAGTATCCAGAGCTTAACAGAAGAGTATTACCCCACAGACGCAGATACATCGTTGTTTCAAATTCAATCTGTGGCTGGCTGTTCAACAAAGGCTCACAACAGTGGATAGGCTTCAAAAGTTTGGTATATCGGTGCCTTTTGAATGTGCTTTCTGTGGTGAAGATGGTGAGGTACTCACACCATATTCTTTGCATTCTCCCATCCTCATGATCTGTGGGGCAGAATCCTTGGCCTGAAGAGTTGAATTGGGTATGCAAAGTGGCAAATACGTTGAATGGTTAATCCTTGATGACATGTTGTGTCTTTGCCATGGTAATCTACTGTACATTGTATGAAAGGAACTCCCTGCGATTCCAGAGAGGTTGATATACTGCAGAAAGAATTTGTAGAGAGATTGTGATGCACCTTCACATCAAGGGCAGATTCAATACTAACTGGCAATCTCCCACAGCTCAACCGTAACAGGTTTCCTTAGTCAAGCACTCTATTATATGCTTCTGAAATTGTATAGAGATGAACGCTAGTTGTAGTTATGTAACTCTCAAATTTCGATTAATGGAAAGCTGTCTGTTCGNNNATGCTAGAAGGAGGCTAAATGGAGAACATCACACGCAATGCATTTTCTTTTGTAACTTCAGAAAGATAAATAATCAAAATCATAAGGGAGAAGCACAATCTTACCTAAATAACAATAAACTTTCAAACCACTTATTCAGAATGATACATTGACATATGATACATTACAGTCTACAGATCTTCCCCTCAGTATGCATATGCCTCAACTTTTTGGACCTTGAATTTCCTCACTGCATACATGGCTGAGAGGATCACAATTGTATTCCCTTCTTAGTACAGAACCAGTGATTTTGCCCTGGAAAATGAAAAACTGAAGGTTCATAAAGTTTGGAATGAAATCTATGAGGACCCTCTTTTTTCTCTTGAAATTAAGATTTATTCATTTATTTGAGTAGAGAAAAATGTCAGTATTAGCCAATATGTTCGTCCAGGAGATGTCGACTTCACCTTTGAAGAAATGATTCGGTAGAGAGCATATCATCAGGGTGTAGCTTGTGCTGCCTTCACCTCATCAAGGCATGCCAAGATATCTTGATACTCTTTGGTGTTGGAAAAAGCCTCAGCCTGAATTTTACAGAAAGTGAGTTGCTTTGCTAGTAATGGTTATGACAAGGTATACCTGCAGGCACATTCCAATCTTGGAGACCAAAAGAACTACCTGCTTGATTGTGTTTTTTAAATGCATCTCAGCTGCAGACAACTCCCTACGGCTACTATTATGTCGAGCTAATTCCTGGTAAACCTTGCAGAGTTCCAACGAGGCATGTGCAAACTTTGTAAACCGGTCTTTATCCTTCCACAGGTCAGATCCCTGTGAAGTCATTATGGGGAGATCAGAAATGGAAAGTAATATGTCAAAGCCTGATAAATTATCCAAGACTATACAAGGACTTCTTTAGCCTGGCAAGCGCCGTTAGCGGAAGAAATTTACACTGCTCTTTCGCAACAATAAAACAAGGTCCAGGGAGGTGATAATATTGGGAAAATGGCAAGATAAGCAAATATACTCAGCAAAATGCAAAGTCCACCATAAAAACTGACAGGAAATGAAGTCCAGGCTCCGTTAGAGCACATAAGCGTGCACCTCATAGCAGAGTATGAACCCTATGTATGAATACTAAAACCACCGGAAGATATGCACCATAGGAGAACCATAAACCAAAAACTAAAGATTTTTTAAATCGTAGATAGGATCAAATCCTGATAAGTTAGTCCTCCTTTTTCCTCCGATAGAACCAATAAAATATGAATGGTTACCCTACCAGCATAAATGCACCACTGGACAACCATTAAACAAACACCATATCAATTATCTCCCCCTCATATATCCTATCCTCCATATTTTCTTACTCCTCTTTACTTTATCATCTTACCCAACCAAAAATCTATCTTCCTGTGACCTAGCTATTCTATTATATAAACTAGGGATATCAACACGATAAACTTAAACCATCATTATTCTGCAGAAGTGCAGAGAACTCATGTAAGATCCAACTGCATCCTCTGTGATGGCTTCCAGCCCGTACAGCAAACTTTCGTACTGCTAGCTGAAAATACTTTAGCACTTTAGCTGTCCTCTATAATACATTTGACCGGGCCAAACTATATCACTCTCTTCCTCACATATATTCTGACGATGTAGATTAGAGAATAAGTAGCCAATGGTATGACGACAGTCCTTCACACTGGGAGTGCTATCCAAATGAAAAAGGTCTCTCTATTAAGCAGTTATGTCACACTACAGAAGATGAGAGATTCAAGCTTTATAATTTTGTGAGAAAAGAAGAAAAACATGTGAGCTAACAATACAGCATTTTTTATCAAATACTAGCAGCAATAGAGAAACAGACGAAAAAATGAGGAACTTCTATGGTGGCTTCATAGTAGGAATCTTCATTAGTTCCAAGAACATCAAGAGAAAATACAAGTCAAGGACTCGTAATTTGGTCTCACACGCAATGCATTTTCTTTTGTAACTTCAGAAAGATAAATAATCAAAATCATAAGGGAGAAGCACAATCTTGCTTGGACCATCTTTTACTGTTTTATTACAAGCTTGAACAAGTTGGTGATTACAAGTTGAAGAAGCATATACAAACATCTGCATAAGCACAGATATGAAAAAGTTAATTTGTCATCTTACCTGGTAAGACCGGACTTGCTTAAGAAGGGCCTCTGAACACATTGCAAGATCTCCTTTGAGTTTATGCCACCTCGCATAGAGCCCCCAAATCTCAGCACTCCCACCAGTTTGAACAATCTACATCAAAGTAAAAGGTTCTTCACTGTGATGCTACATTATATGATTGTGCCATTTTTGGACTAAAAACCTACGTTTTGGTTTATTTGAAGACAAATGATATCCTCCCAGACCTATAGCTGGATCATTTC
Source organism: Solanum virginianum (assembly GCA_000787875.1). Taxonomy (NCBI): domain Eukaryota; kingdom Viridiplantae; phylum Streptophyta; class Magnoliopsida; order Solanales; family Solanaceae; genus Solanum; species Solanum virginianum. The sequence goes on from DF358501.1 coordinate 36,328, forward strand.
AGGTCTATGGGACAACTGACCCAGGCCTTTCGATGAGCATCGGGAATCTGTACTCAAGCTTCCAAGCCAGGCTGCATGGAATCAAGAGGTCCAGTTTCCTATGGATTCCCTATTGCTAGCATAGCAGGGACAAGAGAAAGTCTAGTTACATGGAAATAGCCTGCTGGGTAGACAGGTCTGATTAATTACACAATTTTCAGTGGTTTCTCAAGTAGATGATCCCATTAATCAAATCAATTTACATAAGACCAACAAATACCGATATGAAATGGTGATTCTTAGTGAAACTACTCTTCCCCTGCAGGTCATACAGCCAAGGACTTCCCCAAGACAGACAACTCGTCAATAGAAGCAAAACATTCTAGGGAATGAGTGTAGTTACAGCTCAAAATCTTGTTTTGAGCATTGATACTCTATTTCATGTTGTGGTACTTTGGATAGCTTGTATTTATTCATTGACTTAGTTGGATGGAGGGCTTTTATTTTGTTCTTTAATGTGATCTTGTTTTTGAAAGCTTAAGAGGCTCAATTAAGAACCCGGCCCCTCTTTTTGAGCATTTATGCTTTAAATAGTGATTTGAAACAACGTATAGGTCAATAACACCATATGGAACTTGTCAACAGGGTTTGTATTGGGATCCGAGGGGCTTGGGGTGATTCAGCACCCTTCAGCTCATTTTGATGTTGCAGATTTTATTGGTCCAAGGTTGCACTATGTGAGCATATGACACAGAAGCTACCACAAGGGCTAGGTGGATTAGACCCTGTTCAATGCTTGGTAAGCGACCACGTAAGACCAGGCCGTGATCGCGAAGAAAGCAGCTTGTGCTCAGGGAACACAAATACAGAGCCCGCGATCATGAGGAAGGCATTGTAGCCTATTCTCAGACATGATTAAGTTGCAATATGGAGGAGCTCCGGAAATTAGGCAAGCAAAAGGTGAAATTTCGTCCTAATATTCTAGGTATGGATTCCTAACACTAATCTTGCTATTATACTTCAATTTTCATGGGTATAAACTATAGGATCATGCAGAACAAGCAGGATTAATGGGCAATTTAGCCCTAATCCCAAAAGGGAAAAATCATTGATTTGGATTCGTAATTGATGTCAAAATCATATTTTGATTATCGAATTGGATTCGTTAGCTTATGGGTACGCATCCGTGAATTCAATTTTGAAAGGCATAATACATAAGCATCCGCTTTAACTTGGCCTCAATGGACATCTATGCCCTCCAACTTTGACTGTGTAAAAGTAGACACGCGTATTCTACATGACATAATACAAATCAATTTGAGTGTATCAATTACCATGTAGGACATTTGTGTCTACTTGTTCAACTTTATAAAGTTTAAGTGCCTACTTGTCCATACTCAAATTTGGAGGGCATAGATGTCGACTAAAACCTAGTCATTGTTGACCCGAGGGCCAAGTTTGAGTTGACCAAGAGTTATGAGGCGCCCTAAAATTATGGAAATAGTTTCCCTAGACCAAAGTTTTGCCCATTACTGATGAATTCGAATAGTCTGGGACATTGGAGCTAGCTTAGGTGGACAAGTAAGGTTTTGGAAATGGGATTCAAACAATTGAGGCTTTAAAATTAGGTAATTCACTACTTTGTGTGTGCATTTTCTAAAATTGGTATAATATCACCCGTTGGAACTCATGCTAGAAGGAGGCTAAATGGAGAACATGGTTGAATAATGAGTTATTTAATTAGAGGACTAGGGATCAATTCTCACTTACTTTGGTGGACGTCAGGGTGATTGGTGGTGGAATGATGAAGTTTAGGGCAAAGTGAAAGATAAGAAGGTTGCTTACATGAAGTGTAGGAGTGTAGGGATGAAGATGAAAAGCGAAGGCTTAAGGAGATCTATAAGACGGCTAAGTCAGAAGCAAAGATGATGGTGACGAGTGCTAAGACAGTAGCGTTTGACTGTCTATATGAGGAGATAAGTGATAAAGGCGGGGACAAGATATTGTATAGGCTCGCTAAAGAGAGAGAAAGGAAAGCTCGCGACTTGGACCAAGTGAAGTGCATCAAGGATGTAGAGGGTAAGGTGTTGGTGGATGACACTTCCATTAAAGTAAGGTGGCAAGCTTACTTTCATAAACTCTTAAATGAACAGATATTAAGTTGGGCCAGTTGGCACACTCCGAAAGTCATCGTGATTTCGGTTATTGCAGGCGGTTCAGAATTGAGGAGGTTAAAAGGGCTATCAATAGGATGAAGAAAGGGAGGGCAATCGGACCTAATGAGATTCTGGTAGATTTTTGGAAGAACAAGGTCAAGGATGGCATAGAGTGGTTGACTAGACTGTTCAATGCTATTACGAAGACTGTCAAGATGCCTGATGAATGGAGGAGTACAATGGTTCCATTGTACAAGAACAAAGGGGATATTCAAAACTGTAACAATTATAGGGGTATCAAGTTGTTAAGTCACACTATGAAGGTCTGGGAGAGAGTGGTTGAGATGAGGGTGAGAAGAGTAGTGTCTATTTCAGAGAATCGATAGGGCATCAAGTTGCTAAGTCACACTATAAAGGTCTGGAAGAGTGGTGGAGATGAGGGTGAGAAAAGTAGTGGCTATTTCAGAGAATCGGTTTGGATTCATGCCGGGGCAGTCGACTACTGAAGCAATTCATCTTGTTCGGAGATTAGTGGAGAAATATAGGGAAAGAAAGGACCTTCATATGTTGTTCATTGATCTCAGGATCTGTGTTGAGCCCTTTCCTATTTGCCTTGGTGATGGATGAGCTGATGCCATCCATCTAGGAGGAGGTTCCATGGTGTATGCTATTTGCAGATGACATAGTACTGATTGATGAGACTCGGACTAAAGTTAATGATAGGTTGAAGGCTTGGAGANNNNCCATCCAGGAGGAGGTACCATGGTGTATGCTATTTGCAGGTGACATAGTACTGATTGATGAGACTCGGACTAAAGTTAATGATAGGTTGAAGGCTTGGAGACACGCCTTGGAGTCCAAAGGATTCAAACTGAGCAGGACCAAAACAGAATACTTGGAGTGCAAATTCAGTGTTGCGAGGGATGAAGCAGACATTGATGTGAGGCTTGCCACTCAACCTATCCCCAAGAGGGATAACTTTAAATATTTGGGGTCCATTATCATGGTCACACCAGGAGTGATAAGATTAGGAATGAGACCATTCGGGAGAAGCTAGAGGTGGCCCCTGTGGGTGATAAGATGAGGGAAGCGAGACTGTGATGGTTTGGACATATGCAGGAGTACCGATGCTTCAGTTAGGAGGTGCGAAAGGTTGGCCGTGGGAGATACACGGAGGGGCAGAGGTAGACCGAAGAAGTATTTGGGGGAAGTGATCAGACAAGATATGAGCGAAACTTGATCTCACCGAGGACATGACCTTAGAAAGGAGTGGAGGTCGCGAATTAGAGTAGCAGGCTAATTGGTAGGTAAGGTTAGGTGGATGTCTGGCCTTAGGGTGTAGTAATCGTGTTTTATGTCATGTGTTGTCATTATTTGTCATATATGTGTTAATCTTATCGTATTTACATACTGTCATGTATTTTTCGGTTATTAGTCGCTTTATCTGTTTCCTTTTCTTTCCTTTTTGTCATATCTAGTTCATTTTGCTTATGGGTTTTTGGGACGAGGGTTCCCAAGAAACAACCTCTCTACTTCTATGAGGTAGTGGTAAGGTCTACGTACATTCTACCTCCCCAGACCCCACTTGTGGGATTCCACTGGGTATGTTGTTATTGTTGTTGCAGCATTTTTCCTTCTTTTTCCAGTGGTGCACCAATGTTTTACAAAATCCTAATTCGCCTCACATGATTAGATACAAGTCCGGAGCTAAAAAGGGTAACTTTTTTTTTTTTTTGAAAAAACCAAAACAACTTTTCTTTTCATAACAAAAGGGCAAAGGCGCAGCACCTTACCCTCTCCTACTAACACCGCGTTATAACGACTAAGATGGCGGCTGACACTGCAAAGAGGTAAGGCGCAGCAGCGCCTTACATGTCGGTCCTTTATTTTATTTGATTTTTAATTTTTCCTTCTCCCTTTTGTGGTGCCATAGTAATTGTTGATATTTTTTCTTCATTGTGAATTTGAAAAAGAAATCCTAAAAATGGTAGAGAAAAGAAGAGGAATATATTTCTAGCATTAAATGTTAAATGTTGGCCTTGACCGAGAATTACTCATTAAAACATAATATTTTATTAAAGTAGACGCCCAATTTAATTTTAAATTCACGGCTTAAAGTCTATCTTTCATTTTCTTTTTGAGTTAATATTTTAGAATAGGGAAAAGAAAAGTTAAAATTTTTTAAAAAAAGAAGCTCATTGCTAGCATAGGAAAAAGAATGTTATCGTGTAAATTAAATTTGTCCCCAAAAAAATGTAAAAATGGTTTTCCTTTTTATTTTTAAAGAAAAGACTTAACCATCTATCATACAACAACAACAACAACATACCCAGTGGAATCCCACAAGCGGGGTCTGGGGAGGGTAAAATGTACGCAAACCTTACCACTAACTACCTCATAGGAAAAGAAGGGGAAACAGAAAGGACGACTGACAACACAAGCACATGATGATGTGTAAACACATGATATAACGATAACATCAACATTTATAAGATAGATAATGACAACACATGATATAAAACACGACTACTCCTACTATCCTACTATACGCTAAGGCCAGACATCCACCTAACCCTACCAACCAAATTAGCCTATTACTCTAATTCGTGACCTCCACTTTTTTCTATCTAAGGTCATGTCCTCGATGAGATCAAGTTTCACCATATTTTGTCTGATCACCTCCCCCCCAATACTTCTTCGGTCTACCTCTACTCCTCCGTGTACCTCCCAAATCCAACCTCTCGCACCTCCTAACAGGAGCATCGGTACTCCTTCTCTGCACATGTCCAAACCATCGCAATCTCGCTTCCCTCATCTATCATGATTAGAATTTTTATTTATTCAATTAAATTTTGATCATTAATTCTATCTTATGTCATATGTCTTCAATCTAAATAAGAACTTGGAGAAAATGGAGAACTCCATTCAAAATATATATTTGAAAAATTATTAAACAAATATATTATTTTTTGAATTTATAATTCAAAAATTCGATAAATTCAAATGTTAAAGAACTTTAAGTAATAGTCTAAATGTATTAAAGGCTTGTTTAAGTATGTTTAAAAAAATACTACATGGTAATTCGCCAGTAAAGTCATAACAATAAATTGCATATTGAAACATGCTTTTGACAACACTGCATGGAGGTTGCTTCTCCTATGGTCGACTTGGTATTTCTATTTATTGAGTTGTATCTAGTGTTTTGTAGTCCGGTATTAGTAGCTCCATGGCTTTATGTATTTTGGGGTCTTATGGGCAGACTGACTTACTTTCTTCAGCTTCAGCACTTAATATCTATTGATTACACTGTTTGGGACTATTTATTGCATATCCTACCTTAGAAGGTTTGTCTCATGGGTAGTAGTTCACTAGGTTCCCTATTGCAGTCTATGTACCAAATTTGGGTCGTGAAAATGAGTTAAACAAACAAGGGAACAAGCAGCAAAGACATCATACTTGTTCTGAGAATTTTGTTTATAATCTAAAAGCTGATTGACAAGAATGAAATGCATGCAAATAATCACAAACCCGTCTCCTTTTTTTTTTTTACCGAGAAAGTAATGATTCACAATCCTGCGTGTTTTGCTTAAGTTCTTTGTATTGCTTATAGACAAAAAGACAATGGTCAGGAAATATTATCAAGCAATCTACTCTATGCCTGCCAATTTCTTTTCTACATGTGTCCATTAGGAGCCTTATAGCTGTTGTCCAAATACTTGTTTAAAGAAATAAGGATTCAGGAGCAGAAAAAATAAATGGCAGTTTGAACTTGGGAGCTGAAAGGCCATTTATACTCCAAACAGAGAACCACAGAAACAAAACAAAAGACAAGGAAAGTTGTCCAGTTGACATTTACCTGCCGTAAGATTTTCCCCACTAACTGAATCAAGTGCTCAGTTTCCCGTTCTATTACCGGGTCTTTGTCCGAGCTGGTCAATGGATCAACATTAATCGTGTTGGAGCCAGCCTCAGCAGAATCACTGCTAGCCCTCAAAGCATGGCATTCAGAATGGCTAGTTAAAGTCCGTGATTCCAATTCTTGCAACATCCTCTCCAGTAATTCAACATCAATTCGCTTCTTTTTTGTCATGTCCAACACCTTCTGTACTGCTTCCAGTGCCTTCAAAGAAGAAAATAAACCAACTTCAGCTTTTTCATCAGTAAATAAAACTTCATTGACGTCAGCACTAACAAGGTGATGAATATATACATTAAAATACAAAAAGTTCCTTGTTAGAGTATTTGAGATACTAGGAATTTGTTTAAGCATTATCCTCTAGAGAAAGAAACAGAAATTTCTTTTGAGAAAAGAGAATAAATTCAAGAAAGAAAGCATATGCAGGGAAAGTATTTGCTCGACCTTTCTATGGATACAACTTAATGTAGAAAAGAACTCAATTGCACAGATGGAGAACAGACTTGAAATTGTTATATGCCTGCAACGGAACACAAGCAGCATAATTTCAGAAGCTTGCTCTGTTCTCTCAAAGGTAATGCTTTTATTTTAGCATTATCGTGCTAGTCCTAACCAGATAAAGAAAAGCATTATCATGCTAGTCCTAACCAGATAAAGTTCTTTATCGTTATCTGCTTAGGCACTTATTTTAGTTTTTCAGTTTATTTAATGTGTAATTTCTGTAATGATAAAGCAAGTATTCCACATTCACATTTTTTTTTAAAAAAAAAAAGGTAACATTTATATGTCAGCTTAAAGCAATGTTTACAGTCTAAAGCCCTACTAAACTTTACAAGGCTTCCAAAATTTGTAGAGAGATTTTGCATCCTCTACAAAGAACTCTTTACACCAAATGAAAATTAAAAATACTATTCATATGCACTACTTGAATGGAGCTAACTCTATTCTACATTCATTCACATATTATTATGGCAAAGAACTCTTGCTGTTTGGTGCCACCAAAAAGGAATAGGTTCTCCAAAGGGTCATGAAATGGCATTTCCAAGTAACAACAACGAAATGAGTACAAGCTCAAGTATTCCCCCATTTACAAAGGAGAAATTGATCAACAACAACAACAACATACCCAGTAGAATCCCACAAGTGGGGTCTGGGGAGGATAGGGTGTACGCAGACCTTACCGCTACCTCATAGAAGTAGAGAGGTTGTTTCCTGAAAACCACTTACTTTCTTCAGCTTCAGCACT
>DF358501.1:44819-58407 GCA_000787875.1 Solanum virginianum
CCTCCATAAGACATCCCTTGGGACTTTGTCATATGCCTTCTCGAGATCAATGAACACCATATGAAGGTCCTTCTTTCTTTCCCTATATTTCTCCATTAGCCTCCGAATAAGATGAATTGCTTCAGTGGTCGACCGCCCCGGCATGAATCCAAACTGGTTCTCCGAGACAGATACTACTCTTCGCACCCTCATCTCCACAACTCTCTCCCAAACCTTCATAGTGTGGCTCAGCAACTTGATACCCCTGTAATTGTTACAATTTTGAAAAGGAGAAATTGATCACCTATAAGAAATGTTTCAACTCTCAGGAAACCCCAATCCCTCTTGTGCTGTTGTTCCAAAAGTAGATCTAACTCTGCATTATGATTATCCATCTCCCAATCATTCTTGGATAATTGAATAAACAACGCCTCATCATATTACCATATCATGGTTTATATTTATAATATTACCATGTGAACTAAGATAGTGGGATCAGAAGTGGAGACACTATCTTAGTCAATTGCTCAACTCAAATCGTGGGGCTTACTTTTAGATTCTCGTACATTGTGCAAGACAAAAACCTAAGCTACACTCATAGAATAAGACACCTGTGGGTTTCTTCCCTCCCCAAAGAGGCATTAGACAGGGTGATCCTATTTCACCATTCTTATTCATCTTGGCAATGGAAGGCCTCAACAAAATGATTCAGAAAGCAAGTTTTTTGCATTGGATTAAGCCATTTAAGATAGGAAGAGACCTAGGATCTCAAGTTGATGTACTCATCTGCGATATGCAGATGAGACATTGATTTTCTGTGGTGCTGAAAGATCACAAGTGATTCTTTATGATTGAAGCTATTTCAGGCTTACACATGAATATGCTAAAGAGCACTATCTACCCCAGTTAATGAAGTTTTAAACTTGGAGGAGCTCCCTGATATCATGGGTTGTAACAATGGCTCATTTCCTTCGACGTACTTGGGTCTGCCTCTGGGTGCTCAGTATAAATCCACTGAAATTTGGACTTGGCCTTGTTCCCAATGCCAACTTAGGTTATAGAACAAATTGAAAAGATAAGGAGGAACTTCCTCTGGGAAGGGAAACGGGGAGGAACACAAATTTCATCTCATCAAATGGAAGGAAATCACATGACCAAAATACCAAGGAGATCTTGGCATTAAGAACCTTGCAACCCACAACAGAAGTATTGTGAAGTAGCCTTGGTGATCCAACTTGGGAGAGGCAGGTGTTTGGAAAGATGTTATCATAGCTAAGCATGGAAGGCTAACTCAATGGTGCACAGGTATTAATACACTTCCTTATGGAGTGGGATTCTGGAAGGCTATTAGGATGATGTGGGACACATTTGATCAGAATGCTTACTTTGAATTGGGCAATGGTTCCCTCCTAAAATTTTGGACAGACAAATGGCTTGGTAATAGCACTTTTTTTTATGATAAAAGAAACCCCCAGCCACTACCCTTTATGCACAGGGTAAAACCTTTGTTCCTATACAATAGCTCGCAAACCACACAGGAGAGGTAACTCACACTAGGCAACTCCAAAGCGACACGCTCAACCCAGAAGCCAAACCACTTGCTTTCACTGGCGAGGGGTTTCAAACTTGAGACCTCCAATATGGAAGTTCCAAGCCCAAATTACTGGGCCACCCTGAAGGATTTCCCAGATATGTTCAGAATTGCTCAAGATCACAACTCTGTTATTGCTGCTAATAGAGAAGGGACCAACTGGAACCTGATATTTTTTGAGGGAATATGCACGATTAGGAAGTGAATGATCTGGTAGATCATTTTGCTAGACTACAACATGTTATATTGAACCCCTCAAATGGGGACACCAATAGGAATTTCTACAGTCAAGGAAGAGTACCAATAATTGTGCTCTAGAAACCCCATGATAGATAACTGTCCCTGGAAACTCATTTGGAGGACCAAGCTACCACTTAATGTTGCCTGTTTTACCTGGACGGCTCTATATGAGGCATGTCTCACCCAAGACAACATAAAGAAAAGGAAAATCCAGCTCCCAAACAGATGCTATATGTTCAAAAAAGAGGTGAAACCCCCAGATACCTCTTCTTCATTGTGAGGTAGCCTCAGAATTATGGAGCATGTTTTTTGTCTCTCTGGTCTCAATTGAACCACAGCCCTCACAGTTAAGGATGCTTAAGAGAGTTGGAGCCTACGGAAAGTTGACAAAGCCAGCAAGAAGCTCTGGATCATGATATCTGCTTGTATTTTTTGGTGTATTTGGTTAGAGAGGAATAGGAGATGTTTTGATGGAGAGTCAACCACTTAAGGTATTTTGAAGGCTAGGTGTACTGCAAATTTGTTTAGTTGGTCCAACTTGTATCTTGCTGTTAATGCAGAATAACTTCCGGATATTATTACCTCATGGCTTAGATGGTTATATATTAGCCAGAAATTTTTTGTAAGCTCAAATGCCATGTCTTGTAATTCTTTGCATCTTCTAGATGTTATTATCAATACCACTTACTTTATCAAAAAAAGAAATAGGCTCACGAAATAACTGATGCCATGAAAAATATGAATGTTAGAGAGGCACACAATCCAAATGGCCCCTATAGAGTTTCGAAAGTACTTTGCAGTCTTGAAGAGGCTGGAATATTATAACTTACACCAAGCAATTTAGTATCATATTAAAAATAGAAAGATACCAACGGAGTAGAGAAAGTGTACCAGGGTGCCCATGTATAACAACAAATGAGATTTAAAGTTGTATAAAGAAGTATCATGATCTTGAATATAGGAGTCATGCAATGAACTTCAAAAAAATTATAAAGCATAGATTAGGACATAAAAAAGTAAAGGAAAATAGATTGGTGAATCTACAATAGGGGCTATATTATTTGCTAGACGATGAATTACAAGGATAAAAGAAGAATCTCCAGATGATATTCAATGACCGAGAGAGAGCCTATGGAGTGTCAACAAAAGTTAACTGATGCATGCTGCGGAATAAAAGATTTTTAACAAATAAAATATATAAATGTCATAAAGGATATATAAACTCGTTGATCTTCACCTTAAGTGCTTACTTCCATGAGTCTAGGTCTGTCATTTGCGGATAAGAAATCAAGAAATGTTCAATAAGTTAGCTCATGCTCTAGTCTTTCTTTTCTTCTTTTCTAATCATCGATGTATGATCCTTAAGGGGAACAAATAACCCCCACCCTACATGGTGAACCTACCCTTGTGTAAGAATATTGAGAATTGATACTAAGGAATTTTCCATAACAACGAGTTCATTGAGGATCTGTATTGAAAACTAAGTTGCACAGACTCTTCATTATTGATGCCGCACCCGGGTCCAATTCTCCAAAAATACGCTACTTTTGGAGAATCTGCCACACCCGTTGACATTTTGGAAGAGTCCGAGTAACATAGCCTGAAACTATACTTGATTAGCCAAGTGTTAAAAGGGTTAACCAATAGTTTATATAATAGGACTCTACAGTGTATGCTATTGCTAGCCTTGGTAAACCAAAATCTTAAGTTGTTACAAAAAGCTGGCTGTAACTCTTGCCCAATCTTTTCTGTTTCTTCTGAAGTGATACAGCCACTCTGCTTACCTCAGGTACTTTCTTTTACCATTTCAACATATCAAAATTTGGAAGTACATGGCAGTTGTGGATGCACAATATATAGAAAATTATGAAGAAGCCAACACCAGTTTATTTACCTGATCTGATACTTAAATCTTAAGATTTCTTATGAGTCTTTTAGCGAAAAATAAAATATTTTTTGCAGTCCTGCTTTGAAGATATCTCTTTTGAGTAGAGGACCTTGGAAACAACCTCTCTACCCCACAAAGGCAGGCACATAACGTTTGCGACATACCACCCTCCCCGGACCTCAATTATGGGATTTCACTGGCTATTATGCTGTTTGTTTCCAAAGTTCAGATTTTTCTGTGGAGTTCATTTTGACATGGTGATTCAAAGGACATCTTAGAAGATTACATAATGAATTTTGACTTAGTTTTCAATATCTTTCCTTAAGTTAATTGAAATGGAGGGAGTAGTCACATATAGAAAAGTCTATCATATCAAAGACCAATAGAAACATGATGGTTGCAACTGACTTAAGAGTATTATCTAAGTGTTCAAAAAGATTTTGCATAAGATTTTGACTATACCTGACTGAAATTTCCAATATCTGCAGCAACGCGGCTAAAATTTTCCCACATCTGCCAGCTGTCTCGCCTGCGAAAGAGCTCCGAAATCAAACAAACAAATTCAAAGTGGGACGACATGATTTTACTGTGTCTTCTTCCATTGCTCTGGTACAAGGGGAAATGAAGTGAAAAGTATACTTTCATGTGTTTTATCCAACTGTTAATGGGTTGGAAAAACTGGGTTTTGTTGTGGCAAAAGAAGAGTGAATGGAGGGTGTGGGCGGCTGGCTAGGCTAGATGAGTTTGAAAAACTGGGCTAGAGAGGTTGGAAGGGATAAGACGGAGGGGTTTCATATCCGCCCATTTCCAGAGCCCCGCCTGAGTGACTCCACAAAAGAAAGTGCAAGACATACATATGGACACCAGATGAAAAATTAAAATATGAAATGTAGGGGGAGTATAGCAGGATGTTAGTACTTCAGCTTCAAGGCTTCCTTAAATGCAATAAAGGCTTCCTTGTTCCTCTTCTTAACCATATGCCTGCATAGTGAAGAACCAAACACTTGAACAGATTTTTAAAAAACAGAAAAAAAGTATGAAAATTTCCAAGGACAAATAAGTAATGCAAGCAGGATTGATTTAATAAACAAAGAGGTGTCAGCATTTTGTGTAACCCCCTTGGCCTTGTAGTCCAACTTTATAGAGTCAATGGTTGTTTTCTATTCACAGCTTGCAAGGATGTCCATTACAGTTGATTTCTTCCTTCATTGCTAAGAAGGCTCGAATTAAAACAAACATCTTACTTCTCTCCATCTATTTAAATTATAATATTGCTATTGCAGTAGTTTTCAAAAGAAAATCAGAAGAGTACACTAGTCCTATTTAAAAAAGAAAATGTATATAAACTGCTGACTCCCTACCATAAGAAAGTAGAGACCTCCAATACTCTGAAACATACTCATTCACCATATCACTCCATAATTTTTCCAACTCCCAATGCAAAGCCTGATTGGAGTTTCTACTCATTTGATCAGAGCTGAGCTCAGATGCAATGATCTCAACTTGTTTTAATAAGGTATTATTATCTCACTTATCAAGAATTACTTATATGACCTCCATAAATGAGTTGCATTAACATTTCAGCCACAATCCCAGTGGCTAGCTATTAACATTTCACTCTTCACACGTAGCAAATGTGAAGTTGCTAGCTATTATACAAGTTGGAGCATGACAAGAAATACTTCAAAGACTCCATGAAATTTGGAACTCTAGCGCTAAAAATTCTTCAAGAATCTAATTCTTGGACAAAAAAGTACAAGGAAAGTAGAAGGAGAAAAAGAACCCGCTGAAATTTACTAATTTCTTGTCTGTATTGGACATTATTGAGGAACATGATTTATTTCTTACTGAAACATGTACAAACAACTAGTTACTATCCAAGTGTCTTCCTTCTCCTTTTTACAAGGGTTGTTTAACTTATTTGCTGAACTGGACGCCAGACCAATATAAAAATGATTTTTGGTCCAACAAATAATTGAATTCATTTTTTGATAGCCTATAAATACAGAAAACCAATAAAACAAACAATTGTCATCTGACCTATAAATTTCCTAAAATTTTTCAATGGTGAAAGAACATACAGGCAAGCAATGTTATTCCAAGCCTCTCCATTTTCAGGATCCAGCTGAACAGCACGTGTGAATCCATCCAGCGCCTTCTCAACATCTCGAGCCTGTTATGTTCCAGACGATCCCACAAATCATGTAGTGAATGCATACCAAAAGGAAGAGAAATGAACACTACATAGCATCATGTGCATTCCTTACAACTTATAGCCATCAGTGATCTCAATCAGCATACAAATAAAAATACAGACCTTTAAAGCAGCAGCACCAAGTGCAAACCATCCATCTGGATACATAGAATTCATTGCCATTGCAGATTCCCTGAAAATAAAGGAAATATAGATCAAATCAGTGGATAAGTCGGGGAAAATTAGTTAATATTTAACAATTATCAAGTGAATAGAAGCATGCAATAAGCCAACCATAGATCTTTTGACTTCTCGTACTCCCCCCTGTTGTATGCACTACGGGCAAGGGCACGCTGTAAGAAGAATTTGGATCCCAAAAAAATTAGAAGATAAAGAAAGAAAGAAAATAAATACAAAACAATTGCCACACAAAGATAGGCAACAAGACATTTTGATTCACCTGTGCTCGAGCAGACTTATTACCCGACACTTCCTGGGCTTTTTCATAGCATTTGTCATCATTTGTAACATCTCCAAGAGAACACCTAAAAGAGGATCAAATGGTATTATACCAGGTAACTAATACCCAAACAAAAAATAACATGTACATTTGAAATGATCTTATAATATCCAGAAAATGCGAATGGAGGTCAGGGTTAAGTATGAAAATGAAATTGGTGCATCTAATTAATATAAATGAATTCAGGAATGCATAGAGAGGACGATGACCAACAACTTAATAATGCAAAAGCTTCTCCAGCGAAGATTTTTTTTTTCTAATTACAAAATGAAAGCATCTCATTGTCGTAAACAGTCTTTTGTCTGTGGCAGAGATAGGGAAGATCACAATAGCACGAGAAGATTGTGGATGGAAGATCACATTGCTGCTGAAATGTAGTAAGGTAAATATTGATAGGATTGCAACCTTTTGTGAGTACAGGAAGGCTTGAATCTGGGATAAGAACTTCGTCAAAATATAACCCTAGACATTTCTGTGTTGATAAATTTTGATTTCTCACTGAGTATTGGACATGTGCAGAGAAGGAGTACCGATGCTCCTGTTAGGAGGTGCGAGAGGTTGGTTTTAGGAGCTACACAGAGGGGTAGAGGTAGACAGAAGAAGTACACATGATATGGCCGAACTTAATCTCACTGAGGACATGACCCTAGATAGGAAGAAGTGGAGGTCGAGTATTAGAGTAGTAGGCTAATTGGTTGGTAGGCTTAGGTGTACTGAGGACATGACCCTAGATAGGAAAAAGTGGAGGTCGCGTATTAGAGTAGTAGGCTAATTGGTTGGTAGGGTTAGGTAGTTACCTAGTCATGGGGTTTAGTAGGGTAGAGAAGTAGCAGTGTTTTATAATATGTGTGTCATTATTTGTTGCTTATGTGTTAATTATTTTATTTTTTTCTTTTTTTGCTTTTTTCTTTTTTCTTTTTCTCTCTCTCTCTTTTTACTTTTTGTCATATCTACTTTATTCTGCTTATGGGTTTTTGAGAAGAGGGTTCCCAAGAAACAGCCTCTCTACTTCTATAAAGTAGTGGTAAGGTCTGCGTACATTCTACCCTCCCCAGACCCCACTTGTGGGATTCCACTGGGTATGTTGTTGTTGTTATTAAGTGTTGGTGGAGTCCTTAAAGCAACATTTTGCCAACTAACTGAACGTTCAGTAACAAGAGGCCCTTGAATTATACAAATAAGTTTCGTGATAAAAGTGAACTTTTTCAATTCCATAGAGGTCTTGGACAAGGAGACCCGGTGTCACCTTTTTTTTATTCCTGCTGACTATGGAGGGTCTGAAACACATGTTCAGAACAGCAAAGGGAAATGGTTGGGTAAAAGGATTTAGTGCTCAGATAGGGAGAGGTGATGATCTGGAAATCACACATCTTTTCTATGAAGATGATGCTCTGGTTTTTTGCTAAGCAGAACTGGCACAAGTCAGAAACTTAAGAGCAATCCTTACAATATTTGAGGGCATTTCAGGCCTTCATGTTAACTGGTCAAAAAGTTTCCTCTTCTCTATTAATCAAGTAGACAATTTACAAAGTTTAGCTGAGAATCTGGGATGTCAGGTAGCCTCTCTGCCTACAAAGTACTTGGGTTTGCCTCTGGGGGCCAAAAACAAGGAGTTGAAAGTATCAAGTGAGGTGATGGAGAGATGTGAGAAAAGACTCTCACGATGGAATAGACAGTACTTATCACTGGGGGGTAGTTTTAGATGGGCTACCTACCTACATGATGAGTCTATTTCCAATACCCAAGAGCACTGAGAAGAGAATCAACAGAATGAGAAGATCCTTCATTTGGCTAGGAAACAAAGAAAAGGGAGGCTACAACCGGTGAAATGGGAGATACTTCGAGCAGAAAACAAGGTGTCTTGGCATGAGAAATCTTAGCATCCAAAATAATTGCTTGCTACAGAAAAGGCTATGGAGATTTTGTACTGAACATAGAGCCCTCTGGAGAAGATTCAGAGCAGGGAAATATGGCTTGTTTAGCCAATGGACTACTGAGGAGGTGATGGACTCGTTTGGATGCAGTGTGTGGAAGACCATTAGAAGGTTGGGCCCACAGTTCAATAACAATATCTATAATAGTGTGGGCAATGGCTTGAAAACAGACTTCTGGAATGAAATCTGGAAAGGAGATGATAGCTTGAGGAACTTATTCCCAAACCTCTACACCCTGAGCTTACAAAGATCTGCTACTGTCACTCAAGTATGGAGCCAACAAAGATGGAATTTAGAGTTCAGGAGGGCTCTGAATGACTAGGAAATTGAGGATGCGGCCAGGCTACTAGAGGTGCTAAACACCCCACCAGACATATCTCAAATAACGGACAAGCCCATTTGGAAGCTACATAGCAAAGAAGTGTTCACAGTTAAACTGGAGGATGATTGTTAATCAGCCAGTGACTAACCAGTTGCCTTGGAAGCTAGTGCGGAAGACAAGAAGCCCATTAAAAGTAGCACGTTTTTCCTAGTTGATCATAAGAAAAACTTGCCTTACCTATGAGGCAATACAAAAAAAGGGGATGCAGTTATGCTCAAGAGGTTTTATGAGTGAGCAGAAAGCAAAAGTAAATAATCATTTGTTAATTCACTGTAAAACAACTTCAGAATTATGGAACATGTTTTTGTGTATGCTAGGGGTAAGCTGGGTAATGCCAAAGACAACCATGGAGCTCCTTAATAGCTGGACAGGAATTGCCAATAGAAGGAAAAGTGAAGATTGGTGGAAGACTATCCCAGCATGTATAAGGTGGACTCTATGAAAGAAAGGAATGCCAAGTATTTTTGAAGGATAAAAAGATAGTTTTTAAAAGATAAAATGAAATGCTTAAGTCTTTTGTTTTGTTTTTTTTTTTCGGTGTAAGCAAGATTTGGTAGGAAAAAGCATAGAGATAGTCACTTTTATAGGAAACTTGTAATTCTGTATATCTTTGTAAGGGTGTGCCCACCACCCCGCAGAATGTAAGTTTCCAATTCATCATCAGGATGAATTCTTTTGTGAATTCAAAGGTACCCTTATCTCAAAAAGTAAAGTGAATGGTTATTGTATCATTAAAACATTAAACCTCCTGTTCTCCAAATCATGCCCTTGATACCTTGTAATGGTTCAAGAGATGCACCTGTTTTCTTTTGATTACTCGGAAAATTTCTATTTCTTAAGCTGGAGCAAATTTAATATTAGAAACAGGAAAATCAGTTAAAATGATAAATGGAAGATAGGAGTTTCGTCAGTATACCATAACCTAGGGTCACAGGGTCTGTCGGACAATCGAACTTTGATGAGTTCAACTGCTGCTGCTTTCTTCTCCATTAGCCTACAACATTCAAACAATATTTTAAGCTGAAACTGCACAGAGCTGCAGATAAAAACCATGTTTTGAGAATTTCGATTGTACCTATAACAGTATATTAAGTTATCCCAAAGCTCAAGATCCTCGTACACTTTAACGGCTTCCCCTATCAAACCACAGCTCACTAGCAGATCTCCATACTCCCTGAACAAGAACTCATTGCACTTGTTAACTCAGTGAATCTAATTATGAGATGACATTCCCTAAGCAAAAATATTTACAGAATTAGTTCAGTAATAGCTAGCCAAACTAAATGAAGAATATTAGAAGAGAAAGGAAACAAGAGTATCTATTCAACATTACTAATCAGCACAACTAGTATCATAAATTTACTTGTCGTTTTTGCACCAACTGCACAAGTTAGTTTTTATTATCGGATTAAAATTCATGACACCAAAAATTCAGGAAGTAGTACCATCGCATATACACGAAGAATTATTTCAGAAAACCCAAGAAAGTAAAGTTGGATTGATAGAAGAGCAAATTTACTTGCGCAATGCAGGAATCGTAGGGATATTAACTCCAAAACAACAACGCATCCTTTGTGTAGCTCCAGGAGAAGGATCATATACGCCTTGAACCTGAGGTAGCTCAAATAATTAATTTAACACAATAAAAAGAATTCTTGATTTAAAAGGCGAGACCCAAATAAGATAACTAATGAGCTTTGAGTTCAATCTGCTTTCATCAACTTGTATATACTTAGTGGTTCATTTTGTTTTCTCCCTGACAGATTAGATCCAAGGGGGGATTTGAATTTTGAAACCTAGAACTCACCAGCTTTTCCATCATCAGCAATGCACGCTGCTTTGTACGGCCACGCGTTGATTCCCACCGAATGCGTAATATATCACACAAATGCCGTAGCTGAATGAAAGAAAAATGCTTGAGTCTGTTGACATTCCATCATTATGGCCTGAAGCTCACTATAAATCAAGTACAAAGCCTAGAAGGAGAATGACCGATAGAAGCAAAACGAGAATACCAGCAAGATGATCAATACTCAGAGAGGAATATAAATCTGATTTTCCCTTGTACATAACTTTTGTTACAAAATCTGAATAACAATGTATATAGATAATATAGCTGATTGTTAGGAATTTGAATATTTAGTTGCCATAGTTAGCTTATCCTCTCCATATATTTATATCATTGTTCTCTGAGTAATAGGCAAGTTATTTTCTCCATTCTGTTAGATAGTATCAGAGCCATGACAGATCTGCTAGGTTAGTAAAAATATTCATAAAGTAATTTGGTCTGTTAGGAGTTGGGATTTACCCACTTTAACCCAAGAAGAATTGCCTTTCCCAGATAAGTAGAAATCTAGATTCTGGAGGTTGGGAGGACACACACTGGTAACAACCTTTCCAGTGATCTGGTATCCTCACAATATTTATGGTAAGAATTTGGTGAAATTTGGTTTGAATAATCCTGATTTGTGAGAGCTTTGACAACTCCAGACTCTGTCAGCCAGCTTCTTTAGTTTTCCGATCATTTTATTTTCTGTAATTTGGTGGCGGCTCCGTGTCACTGCTGGAAGCTGCTGCGATGGTCTTTGATTATTTGTGCAGGGTTGGCTATAGATTTCTGTCATATTTATTGTTCACTGTCAACTCCTCACTTTGCTTGCATACTGAATTTATCACGTGGGTAAATTGGCGAATTTTCGAAAATTTTCAAATTTAAGCAAAGTGATTATTCTATGGTCTGCTATAAATCTGTTGGTTATTAAGTTATTGGTGGTCCAACTTCATTTATTTTATGATATTGTTATTTTTCCACATAAATTAAGTTGAAAAATGATTCTACACAATAGAGGAAAGGCTACAGATAACTGCAATGAGAAAACAGTTAATGCTGTTGTTGCTTCTGGTCAATCAATTGGTCAAAAAAATTTGGTTTCATCGGAGAAGTTTGATAAATTCTTGCAGTATCAAAAATCATTGAGGGAATCTATTAGAGTTACTACCCTTGCTAAGTCCAATAAAACATGTCTTACATACAACGAAGGAATGCCAATAAAGCTATTGTCTTCATTTCTTCTGTGTTATATTTGTTATATCAAAAATATTACCATCAAATGTTGCAGTGGGCCGGCAACTACCCCTCCATCATCCTTATCAAAAAATTTTTTTTTTTATCTGTACCAGGTGTCCGAGTCTCTTAGAGCCCCAACTAATCCCGGGGGCGCACGGGCCCTCGGCAAGGAGTTTCCCGCAAGTGCACCACGGTTAATTCAGGTTTTACCCAGTCCGATGGCTCTCAGAAATTGTTTGCACCCGGTGGGTTTTGATCTTGAGACCTTGAAAGGGAGCAAACCCCAAGGCTCAAGTCTATTACCACCAGGCCAACCCCTGAGGGTTAAATTCGGCTTGTCTCCTTTTCAAATAAGTGGGTGATTGATTTTGGTGCCACTGATCATATGACCGGTAATCCTAATTTATTTTCTAGCTTTCAATCATACAAAACACTTTATCCTATTAAGGGATGGTTCAACTTGTAACATTGTCAGATCTGGGACTGTTAAACTAACCTATTCCATTACTTTGCCATCTATATTTAGTTTACCAGAATTGGACTATAACTTGATATCTGTTAGTAAACTTACTAAGGGCCTCAATTATTATATCTCGTTCTTTCCCAATTATTGTTTGTTTCGTGATCTTACAAAAAATCAAGTTATTAGTAAAGGACATATATATGATGGTCTCTACATCCTTGATGAATATGAGCCTCAATTAGTTACCAATTCCAGTGTCATGTCTCCATTTGAAGCACATTGCCGATTGGGACATCCCTGGTTAGCTATGTTGAAGAAACTTTGTCCGTAGTTTCTGAACATTTATTTATTCATTGGAATGTGAGTCATGTCGATTTGCAAAACATCATCGCAACTCATTAAGTCCAACGGTTAATAAGCGGCTGAGTCAGCTTTTGAGTTGGTCCACTCTGATGGTTAGACCATCCTTGTTATCTAGAGCGGAGTGTTGGCCAGACAAAAACTCGTATGTTTTATAGATGCATGTTGCGGAGATGAGGATGTTGAAATGGATATGTGGACAAACTAGGAGTGGCAAGATTAGGAATGAGGTTATTTGGGAGAAGGTGGGAGTGGCCTCTTTGGCAAACAAGATGAGAGGCGAGACTGAGATGGTTTGAACATATGCTGAGAAGGTGTGTCGACGCCCTAGTTAGAAGGTGCAAGAGGTTAGATTGTAGACCCAAAAAAATAATGCGAGAGGTGATTAGACAGGATATGGCAGACCTTATATAAAGAGGAGTGGAGATCGCGTATTGGAGTAGGAGACTAGTAGGGGTATGATGTCATCTTGCCTCGTGACGATTTAAGATTTGTCATAGGATTAGTCATGCAATTACAGTTGTGTTGTTATTACTCTTCGATTATTTTGTAATGTTTATTATTTTTTTCCTTGTAAAATTGACATTGCTTTTTGTTTTAGTCGTTAATTTATATCTATTGTTTTTCTTCTTTTATTTAGGGCGGATACATTTGAGTCGGGGGTCTTTCAAAAATAGTCTCTCTATCTCCATAAAGTAGTGCTGAGGTTTGCGTACACTCTACTACCTTCCCTAGACCGCACTTGTGGGATTTCACTCGGTATGTTGTTGTAAATCAAATGTAATATTTTTTATTTTTTTTTGAAATTAGTAATGTAAAATCAAATGTAATATTTTAAATCAAAACATAATATTTTTTGTTGAAATAAAATTTCTATAATATTTTATTGATACAATGTTTAATTCCAGATTCAAATTTAGATATTGAAAACAAATGGACTTGATCATTCTGTGTTCAGATCTAAAGACCA